>JAFVLL020040388.1:0-14235 GCA_021397915.2 Tor tambroides
CAAATGGCAACAAGTTTGTCTGGTTTTGTCTGATCAGAGTGTTACCTCTGTCAGCATCTGCTGCCATTGGTCGGTACAAATTGACCAACGGCAGCACAAATCTGTAGGTACAAATCGCTTCTGTTCCCAGGTGGAACGTCCACTGAATGGCCACAACACAGTAAGACACTGCGACCCATTTAACAAACTGTCTATCTCTCACAGCCTCGATTTCACTCAATATGGCAGCAATCAGGACGTTCGTCATAGCACTTAAAAGAATGTGCTTTTATAACTTTCTCAGTGAAAGTGCTCCAGTTGGACCTCATTCTCCACCCATTAGAACCATTATCCAGCTCGTTAAGAATTAATTGCCCTCATCATTAATAGATTTAATAAGGGACCTCTGACTTGTGCTGATTGGGTTTTGAAATATGGTAGATGAAATGGTTGAAAAGGCAGTTTCAGGCTCTTGCATTACCTCAGTTACACTCTTATTAGTCCAGTGCTAATTTTAGCGTTTGAACAGCTTCAGATGTATTGAGCTCGGCCCCTTAATATATGATGCTTAAGCAAAGAGAATAAAAGAAGAATATTTGAGCCCAAGACGTCCCCAAACTGTGCGATTGCAACTCTTCCCATGGTGCAAATTCAAATTTCGTGATCGTATAACACTTCATATACTTATATTATACACCCCATATTTTTGCAGAGCCTCACAAAGCCCCAGATTGTCTAATTTGAGATTGAACATTCTTCCTCTAGGCAATGTGTCTGTGGAGTTGATGGTATGTATTTGTAATAATGCCGGCTGAATGAAGGCTCTGTTTGAATGTGAATGATGGGTAGATGACATTGTCCCCCCATGCCCCCTGTTGCTCTGATGTTCATGTCAGTATACTGAGCCTTATTTAAACGCCATGCTTATTGGTTACTGTTACTCACTCATACAAGGTTTACAAAATGTCACATAGGAATGAATTGGCTTGATTTTCTGTAAAATGTGCTAAAAAGTGGTCAAAATTGAATGTATGTTCTTATACTTATTTGTGGGCTGGAATGAAGTGTATCATTACAGAAAAACAGCAGATGAAAATGTTGCAAAGAAATTGTTGAATGATTTTAATATAATATTTTGGATCAGAATTGAGGTAGTTTGAAAGTGATAACCATGGATAGCATTATTTTAGTGAAACATGAGTGAAACATTTCTACAGCACCTAAATCACTAAACTACAAAATAAATGAAAGGTGAAAAGTGAAGTTGACATTAAGTTAGTAAAAATAAATAAATAAAATAAAAATATTGGTATATATTCTATTTTATTTTAGTTTAGTTGTTTAGTTTTGTTTAACTTTATAAATTTGGCAATTGTATTTAGTTTTCAGAATTCATGAAAGTTGTGATGATTTGTGAAGATTACCTTTATGAAAAAAATTGTGAGAATCATAAACTTTTGTTGGTTGCAGAGCTTGTTTTCTGTAATTATTCCAAAGCAAATTTAGAAGTCCTATTGGCACTTTAGTCTGCGCCAATAGCCTTGTGGGCAGCACGCCTTCATATAGCGCCATTGCGCTTTGGGCGTCCCGAGTTCAAGTCCCAGCTTACAGACCTCTCCTGATCCCATCTCCCTCTCTCTTTCCCACTTCGCTTCCTGTCTGAGTACTGTCCTATCATAATAAAGGCAAAAACGCCAAAAAAAAAATCCTATCTGCATTTTGTTAACATAACCAGGGTGATGAAAAAAAATCAAGTTAAAAATTAAGTCTCAGCAGCAGTTTAATAATTTTTTTGTTATTTTATTTAATTTTTTTACATTATTTTTTATTTTTTTGTCATTATGGATAGTTACAGCTATACCAACAAACTAGAGTTGCTCACAGTCCACAGAACATTACAGTACATGAACACAATTTAAAATCAAGCACTCATGGGTCATAGAAGTGATTGTGTTCCTTTTTTTTTGGTGACAATTTATCTCTGAGTAGTGACACTCAGTCCTCCCACATTGGAGACAAGCATTCTGACACTTGTTCACCAGTGCTTTATCATATACTGCAGCACCAGGTGCAGGCCGTGAACTTACGATGGAAAAAACCAACAACAAAATGGACTGTGTATGACCACCAAATGCTTTTTCCCTTTATTTTAGCTCCATGCATTTTTCACCTTGTCAAGTGAATTCTGTCAATTGCGGATAAAACACAAAGAGGGATTTCTGCTTTTGTATGTACTTTTACAGCAGCCAGTCCTACTCAAGGCCAACTTTCTCTAACATCACATATCTTTTAGATATGTGCAGTCTGTGTATGTGCGAGAGAGGAAATCAAACCTGTTGGAGTGCAGATGTGCTTGTTTGGAATTGCGTAAATGATTGACGTAGCAGTCAGTTCCATACGGCATTGATTCTTTCATGCTGGATGAACTTGTTTATCATTGATCGTATGATTGAAATACAAATATGTAACAGCTGTCCTCAGTCCAGCCTCAAAGGTTAGAGGAATGTTATCCACAATTGCAATTACAAACTCATGCATCTTATTTGATTGACTGATCTATTGATTTTCCATGTGTCTTGTCTCCAGCTGTTTCCTGTCCCTGCTGCTGGTTGCTGCTGTGGTTTGGAAAGTCAAACAGACGTGCTGGGCATCACGCAGGAGAGAGGTAACATCTGCACAATAGCACTTCCTGTGCTCACTGACGTATCCATACTTTTATTGGCCATTGCCTGCGGTTTCTTTATGTGTTGCCCATGATTTCAGGTTTGAAGCTGATGTGTTTAACTAGTAGTGCGAGTTTCAGTTTGTGCGACCAATGGAAGACTTTAGCTTTAATGTGTTATGCATTTGCATTTACAGGTTTGTGTTAGTTGGGACGTTATTGCTTTTACCATCTGTGACCTCCCATGATGCTCCTGGGTATGGTTGCTCTTTGTAAACCGTCTTATGACTTTAACCTCATTATAGTTTATGAAACTCACTGTCATGCGGCGTTACTGTGCTCAGATCGGAGGACACCGGGTAAAGCTAATCATTTTATAACGTGCTCCTCCCAGTGTGTGATGGGTGCGTAAATGTCATCCGCATGCCAGCCGAACTGACTTCTTTTAATGAGAGAGGCTCTACAATAAACACCGCCATTTCCCTTCATTACCCATCTTCACAAACCAATTAACCCTGACAGGGGCTCATGTAAAAGGAATGGATTAGTGTGATATATCCATCTAAAAGCCCCAACAGATGCCACCTTCTCTCACGTCTCTCACTTTCCCTCTCTCTTTTTATTCCTTATTTTGTGTGTCATTTTAGTGGCTACATAAATGCAAATGGGAATTTGCAAACGAGTTGTCATCGAGCGTTTTATAATCAATACAATAATCGAGGCCTCTGTAATTGAAAGCATGCCGAGAGCCGTAAGTGTGGGTTTATCGGAGTTAAATGTGTGCTGTTTTCAACGATGGCTGTCACCGTTGCTGTTTTCCTTTTCATCAAATATCTACATGTAGAACGAGCATTTAGATAATGGAATAGTTTAAGCCAAATAAAAGACAAGCTTTGCACTTCATTCAATGCCCAAAAAGCCATTTTGATCAGAGAAATAAAAGCACAATGCGATTTGATAGGAAAGCTACAGTAAATAATGAATCTATTCAGAGTGTATTGTACTTCATTGTAGTGATTGGCAGTGACAGAGGTGATACTTGAAAACAATGCAACATCTTCAACTTTAAAAGATTTTATACCAGCTGAACTCAAGTAACCGCTATACGTACATGTCAGCAGGACCTAATTTTTACTTTTGTGATGAGTTATGCTGTGTTTTTCGGTGATACCTTGCAGACCGATTCTTCAGACAGCAATTTGTGTCAGAACTGTTCATGGTGACTTTCAGTCCAGGTCAGCACTCAATGGGCTGAGCTGGATTGCAGGACGTTCATGCAGGGCACATTCTTCCTTTTAGACAGCTAGATGGAGCACAACTGAATGGAACAAAACACATGGGTTTTCAATGTCCTATTTAGAGCGAGAGAGGGAGAGAAACTTTTTAAAAGTGCTTATTTTTACTTGACAGCACTTTAAAAATGCAGCGATTATGGTGCAAGGTGCTGAATAAAAACAGGGTGATGCGATGCAAGAGCCAAACGTGGACATCTGACATAAAATTGCAATAAGTGTTTTTTTTTTTTTTTTAAGTAGAAAAGTTTGAATGTTGTCTTGACCAAGTGTGTAAAAGTAAAAAGTTTTGACATTTGAAGGTTTTACAGGCTTTACATACAGAAAAGAAAAAAAAATAGAATTGTTTGTACTATTTTTATATATAACAAATTTATCAACTTGGGAAGACTCATTATTTCCCAGAATGCCTGATTCACTTTGAATTGTAATTCAGTAAATTTCAGTTCAACTTCTTGTGGGTGTGGCCAGTCAAATTAAAATTACAGCTCATGAATTGAAAGGGAACCAGTCTTCAAAGGGGTCATGAATTGCCTCTGTTTTTTATTTTGTACTCTTCTCTGAGGTCCACTTATAATGTTATCAAGATTTTTACATCAAAAACATTTTGATATTTTCTGTCCTGTTTTTAACCCCATCATCAGAACGCTATGTTTGAATAGGAATGGCGGATCGTAAACTCGAAAGTAAACGCCCACTGCTATGATTGGCTAACACTTGTGTATGTTTGACAGCCTATGTCCTTCACAGATGGATGCTGCTGTGATTTTGGTTAAAAATGCATAAATACTCATATCAAATGATCTGTTTAACAGGCAAAGCAAAAGTGATGTAATAAAAACAGTTATTCACACTTGAGTGTTGCGACTGTCGGATCCAATATAGCCAGCACAGCAACATCTTTTAGTTTGAATCTTTTTGAAAATCCAGTGTCGAATTGTGCCTTGTTCATAAACAAATCCGGGGTAAAATAAAGTGAACAAAGGACCAAGTTCGCAACATTGGAACTTCATTAAAAATAAAGTTCATTCACTCTTTCCTAACGTTGGGATCAGAAGGAAGGCAATGCACTGACTGTTTTTGCACAGCTTGGCACTGTGCACGTCTTGTTGTCTTCGAAGCCGTCTTTATTGTTTGGTTTCTGCATAGACCTGTGTTCGCCTCTCTTGTAAACGCTACATTTGTGAATTGGTGGGCGGGGCTAAACAGGCAACGATGTAGAAGCAGGCGTTGATCTTCTGCAGAGGCGGTGTTTAGCCACACTATTACATCATATTGCATCACAGCCCTTGTCTGTACTCCAAAAATTGACCAAATGCCCATCCCTGCACTGATATTAAAGCGGCTGTAGTGTTAAGTATTTTAAAATGAAAGCTGTACGTGTTTGTTTGTGTGTGCATTGTGTATTGTCCCATGTGATACTAGACCTTGTTGCATCCCTAGTTAGCAAACACCACCATGACACACACACACACACACACACACACAGATCTTAGTTAGCTGATGTGTCTACATTATTTATGATGTCTGTCCCATATCGGCCAGGCCCTGCTGTTGCTGCTGTAGTTCCACTGAACCTCTTTCTTCTTCACACAGTCGTTTTTCACATTCCGCCCGACACAACTGAGCTCAGGTGTTAGGCAGTGATGATGTCAGATCCAGCAGTATCCATCCCACACCGCAGCAATCACATCCATAAACAACCAAGTTGCTTTTAGCTGGCTGTGGCATCTGGTAAAGATCTTGTAGCGAGGGCTTTATCTCTGCCGTGCTTTTATGTTTATGTGGAGGCTGATAAGTTGTGATCTCTCAGAAGTTTTATAGAGAGCTGCATCACTCCGCTCCTCACTGCTGCTTAATTGTGTTGCCTCATTGTCAAGCCTCATTGCTGACACCGGCTATCTTGTGATTTGCCGTGTTGGATACTTTAAACCCGCCATAGCGGCCCCTTCATCACACTCTCTCTCTGAAGCCATCAAGTGGGAAATTAACAATGCAAATCAATGGAGCTGAATGGTGTATTTTTTATGATCCCCTCTTTCTGATGTATTTAGAGCATGAATGATTATTTCTGAGATAGATTACGGACGGACGGCGCCGTGAGCACTCAGGGAATCAGTCAATATCCTCAAATGGGCCTAATTCATTATTTTGTCCCTCCTTCTTTCTAAAGTGCAGAACATTGAGGAGGGGGGGGTATTTTCGTTTCATTCCACCAAATGTAATATAATTTCTTTGCATCTGCAATCAGGGGGATCAGACTCAGTCTGTCGGCACACGAATGAAAGTAATGTATGAAATATGTTGTGTCTAGCGAATCCTAAAAACAGCCACTGAGCCTAAAAAAAACTTTTTTGCGTTGACATTTAAAATCCATAAAATTCCCAGTGGGAGAAATTCCATGTGGATTCCTCATTCAAAAAGGATGAAATAATGTAATCTCACAAGTATGGTTAATTATGGATCATAACCGAGAGTGTGGAAAACAAATTTAGAACTGGGTTTATGATAATGACTCTCCCAACAATAATTTCTGGATATGAGATCAAACAATCAAAACCACTTTGAAATTCTAATGATGATGCGCAAGACGTCTTGTACAGATGTCTATGAATCTCCTAATAGGGTCTCCCCCCAGCAGACAGGGATTTAGCCATATTTTGACAACTAATTAAGTTTTAAGTTTTGCTGTTGTCTTGCCATAAATGTATAAATAAACAAAAAAAGACCCTGTGTATTTCACTTTTTCAAGTTTTTTTTACTCTATAATTCATGTGTTGGTTAATACAAACTGTCAATGGCCTTGACAAACATGGAAATACTGAACACCAAGTGATGTGATTGTTAAATATACTTAGCCTGGTCATATTAAACATGTATTTTCTAGATGAATCTGGAGCGTTACAAAGGCAGCCCCCCTTTCTACCACCACCACCACCACCAAATGAGGATAATTCCCAACTGCCTTCTTGTCGCCTGTTCAGTTGTAAACACACTGCGTCCCCTGTCAGCCAGATGTTGGCTAATTTTATCATTTGACGGTGGCTTATTCAACGCCAATCGGCCAAACCACTATCTGCTTGCATACAGTACAATGAATTAATGCTAATTTATGAAATACCAGGTTGTTTTGAGGTTTGAAGTGGGTGTGTTTATTTGACCTTTCTGGCACATTATGGTAATTAGTATAATTCCCTGTTACAGGAATTAATTATTTTGAACAAGATAGTCCCATTTACTTCCGACAGTGATTAGCATATATTTAGGTATTTTATGTTTATTTATTTTAATTATTTTCAATATTAAATAATTAGAGGTTGTGATAAATTTATGATGATTCATATTTTAGGTAATGAAAATTTGAGTTGTTGTTTTTTTCATAATAGCAAACAGCTATTATGAGATGATCTTTGACGCTGTTTATCTTTGAGGCCAGGCTTTATCTGGCCCGTTATGGCCTAACAACATGACATTAAATTTCATTATTATTCAGTTAAAGTTCAGTTTCATGATGAAAGTTTCATGAAAATGCAAATCTCTCTGTAATGTTTCTAACTTGAAAAGACATATAAACCAATCCAAATATTGACCCTGTAATATCTCTATTCAACATCTGGAGGAACTTGTAAAAGCTCTGACTGAGCTCCACTGAACACATTTGCGAAAACTGACTCAAGGTTATATAAGGTCGTAAAAGATGGTCATCTGGGAGCTGAAATGAGGATGTTGAAGTCTCAATATTGCTACATATAGAGGTGGCTGCTCTTTACAGTGTTGGCTAGCAGTGCCATGCTATCAGCTCCGAGCAGGTGAGCGTCTTTTATCATCTAAGGCTAGATTAGCCCAAAGGTCTTGTCTGCTTTTCAGAGGCATCTTAAACACCAACATCAATCTTCAAAGTAGCAAAATCAGTCTCACTCTCTGCTTTTCGCTCCCAGGGACAAGACAAGGGCTCTCCTGAGAATGCCTCAAAATGGTGTCAGAGATCTTTTAAGCACAGGTGTGGGTGCCTGTGTTGAATTTCATGTGGCTTTTATTGGATTTATTTTTACTGTTGGCACACTCTGTATCTGAGGTGTATAATTTTATATAGGGGAATGAAGATGAGATCTGCTGTGTCAGTGATTGATTGCTTAGACTCGCGACTGAGTGATGCTTTTGTGATCAAATAAACCAATGATATCTGTAACTACCTCTGTCAAACCTGGCCAAACAGCATCTGTTTATTGATTTGGAATATTTGCTAGTAATTTATTAAGTTTTAGTATTAGTACTTCCACTTAAACTGTGTTTGCTAATGAAACATTTCTAATTTTTGCTTAGGTTTAAGTTTTTCATCTAATATTTTTATTTTAGTTTACTGCAGCTTTATTTAATTTAACAAAAACAACTTTTAATAGTTTTAGTTTTTAGTTAACAATAACAACACTGGCTTAATGCAATCAATAATATATTATAATATAATATATACTATTCAAGAAACATGCAAATCAATTTAGTTACATTTTCTTATCTCGTATGCATTGTCTTGTGAATTTGTCACACTTCTTTTAGGCATAATGGGCACATCCTATTTCACAAATATAAACTTATTTCTTCTCTTCTCAGCCTCCTTAACCTGACATAGGAGATTTGCAGATGACAGAGAGAAGACTTAGACAGAAGAGGGGAATGGGGCTGTCTGCGCAATTACACGTTTGCTTAGTGAGCAGTATGAACGTTAGCCTGCTCTCAGTCAGCATGAAATATGGCGGATTCAAAGAAACAAAAGAGATGTCGATAAAAAATTTAAATGTTGCATTTGCCCCAATTGAATAATTTTTACAACTTAAAAGCATCACAGTGCATTGTTTGTGGTTTAGAAACAATCTATAATTGATAAACTGCTTCATACAAGCATAGCAGTCACCGTCAGAGCAGATGAATGCACTTTTCAAAACAGATTTAAACCAAAGCCATAATTTTCCATTTATTAAAAGTTTTACCATCCGCAGTAATTACTGGCAGTAACATATAAACTACCTTTTAAAAGTTTTTAGTTGTTTTTTTATTGTTTTTAAAAGATGTCTCTCATGTTCATCAAGGCTGCATTTATTTGATAAAGTAAAAACAAACTTTTTAAAGTAGTAAATTTAAAGTAATAAATAAAGTAAAAACAGCAAAATTGTGAAATATTATTATAGATTAAAGTTAGTGTCGTGTAGCCAGACCTTCAGACTGACGACTGAAGGTCTGGAATAGATGGCCGCTTTCATTGGCCCAGGCCCGCCCATAAGGCCGTTTGACCGACATGTCAAACAACCAATCATAGTTTGTTTCGCTCAGCGTCACGTTTCGGGGTGTGGAAACGTCGTCACAATAACAAACCACTGTGTGAAACTCTCGGATGTATTTTAAAGATTCTATGCCGCGAACTTTAAATATTTCACATACTTTTTAAAATCTAGCATTTAGTTGACCCTGATAAGCGTTCGTCATCACATTTGTAAACACGATGGCTTTCTTCTTTCGTGAGGGGGTTTGGTGCCACGGCATCTTTGTTTCCCGGCGGACCGAAAATAAACGTGACACTCGGGTCTCCTGGAAATCCGGTTTAATTCAACCAGTTAGATGACGACTTTGACATTCCTAAAGTGTTTCCAGAAAAGTGTGCCATATGCATCAGACGTTTAACCAACGTTCTGTGGGCGTGACGACTGAGACTAAAGTAACTGTTTTCTCTTTTAGCATATTTAAAATTTAATTTATGCCTTTGATGCAAAGCTGGACTGTCAGCAGTCATTACTTCAGTCTTCAGTGTCACATGATCCTTCAGAAATCATTCGAATATGCTGATTTTATGCTTAAGAAGTATTTCTTATCATCCTTATAATTTGTATTCTTATTTAAAACAACTGTGCTGCTAAATGTTTTTGTGAAACCATGGTACATTTTTTAATGATTTAGGATGCATAAAAAAGTTCAAAAGAACTTAGAAATCTATTTTAATTTTAAAATTACAAATGTCTATACTGTCACTTTTGATTAATTTAATGTGTCCTTGCTGAACAAAAGTATTAATTTCTGGTGAATGTATTCCTTTATTGTGTTCTATGTATACGTTTTTGCTATGTTATTGAGTTTTCTGACCAGAAGGTTCTGGAGTCCCACAAATCAAATAGGTCACATTTAAATGATGTCTGTGAAGATATTTTGAACGTTTGTTTTGGTTATTTTATTTCGTTATATTATCAGTTTTTGACCTACATGCACTGTATCAGGGAAGCCAAATTTAACTGCTTTGCAAAGCATCAACCAGGGAGAAGCCAAAAACACTTTCCATTTTCTTCACTTTTGAGTTATCAGAAAGTGATAGCGATCAGAACCGTGCGATCCTGCTCATGGAGAATAAATGGCAGAGCTCAGGTTGGCCTGATTCAGGAAATGAAATCTGGTTTATATTATTAAAATGTTCAAACAGGGAATTGGCTCTCTTAGAGGGTATTGTTTCCTCAGTTTCAGTCCTGCTCTGAAGAGCATTCAGCCAGACGAAGAAACTTTTTCAATAGCACCTTGTCGTGTTGATGCATAAACAAAGGATGATTTGATCGTGGCCCCTGGTCTTGGATTATGCTTTGTTTTGTGTGTATGAAAGGTTTGGCTCTCCCTTGTGCCCCGGCCTCACAGAGATTTAGAGAGGAACGCTGCGGTGAGTGGATATCAGAGAGGAGCTTATGCTTTATGCATAAGACGACCCGAGTTATTCCCTCCGCACATCCTGTATGTAATATAACAGGTGCCTGTTCTCAGTAAAAGATTGACTTTTGAGGTAGTGTCAGGGTTGTGTGAGTGTTAGTCGCCTCAGGTGTACATGTGGGTAAAGGTAGAGAAGTAGAGCGCGTAACAGGGGCAGTGATCTGCGGTTAGATAGCGCTTGTCACTACAGCATGATCGCTTGAGTTCACACTGGCTTCTGTCCAAACTCTGCTCTCGCAGTGCTGCAGTATCATCATAGAAACCTCTCCAGAGTATGACAAAGCTGTGCAGCCGCATCTCCTTCACATTTTGTAATGTTTGTAAACGCTCCTAACACCTTTCACACTGTCATAGAAACACAAATGCACAGATTTAGGTTAAAATAGGTCAGGCAAAAACAATCATACCAAGATTTTCAAGGATCTACAACAAGACACAAATCAGCCTACATTTAGATGCTCTTAAGAGTGCCTGGTAAAAGTAGCAAGAAACACTCAAGATGCCAGATGTTGATTTTAGAAGGAATTCACCATGAATGAATTGGACAAGCTGATAGGCATTCAGAAGTGTGTGTGTGTGTGTGTGTATTTATATACTCACTCTACCGTCAAAAAGTTTTAAATGTTTTAAAAGATGTTTCTAATGAATGAATTGCACAAGCTGTAGATATTCAGGAGTGTGTGTGTGTGTGTGTTTATATTAGTGCTGTCAATCGATTAAAAAAAAACTAATTAATCGCGATTAATCCCACCTAACATTAAAGTTTTTAATTATACTTTTATATTCCAATAATTTCACATTCAATCTTCAAATTAATGTAGAAACAACACACACACACACACACACACACACACACACGAAGCAGCCATTTATGTTTCGGCGCCCGGGGAGCAGTCGGGGGTTCGAAGCCTTGCTCAAGGGTCTCACCTCAGTCGTGGTATTGAGGGTGGATAGAGAGCGCTGGACATTCACTCCCCCCACCTACAATCCCTGCTGGACCTGACTCAAACCCACGACCTTTGGATTACAAGTATATATAGGGGGCAGTCGTGGCCTAATGGATATATTAGAGGCCACGACTGCCCCCTATATATACAAACACTTTAATGCTTCTAATGCACAGTAATATATATAAACACAGTAATATATATGTATATAAAACAATAGAAAATAACAGGTTTCTATTTGAATATATTTTATATAGTATTTTATTTCTATAATGGCAAAGCTGAATTTTCAGCATTCATTACTCCAGTCTTCAATGTCACATGATCCTTCAGAAATCAGTTTAATATGATGATTTGCTGATTTGATTTCTGTGATTGTGATTATTTTTTTGTAGGAAGCTCCAAATATGTCAAGCTCTATTAAGAAACAGTGTTTTTGTTTTTATGTTCTTCTACACTCAAGTTCAATTTCAGATGTGCTTGTTGTGTGTGTGCATGCATGTATGTGTGCATCAGTGCTCTGATTGTTCTGTGAAGGTTACATGGAGGACACGATGAGTTGTTGTGAAGCAGAAATGATTTAACACTATATTACGATTGGAATGCCTGGGGCGTGATGATGTTGCTCAGGTGGATGTGAGATAATATAGAGGTATTAACATGACCACAACAAAAGAATTTACGTTTTTTTTTAAAGCACTCCTCTTTATGTACTGTTGTTTATTTTAAAAATGTTAATAAAAGTATGTGAAAAACAAATTATAGGGCGTAGAAAACTTTTACGTACTGTACATGTGAATTGTTGTTGCAACCCAGTTTACTACTGTAATTGCATTTCCGAGTAAACTACATATTCAACGAGTAAGGAAAGTCATGTTAGAGGAAGAGCAAGTTATTACTTTTTGATAAAAGATTCCAAAGTTATCTATCTGTATTTTTTTTTCTTTGTAATAACATGCACCAATGAATAGCTCACAGTAAAACCAGGGATGTGGTTTAAGAAAGTGAAAAGTCAATTTTGGCTTCATGTTGATTTTAGAATGAATGGTCACAGATTAAGAAGTGGAACGTGGAAATTGTATCACATGCAAATACACAGGCTCTGTAAGTAGACAGAGCCTCGAATGATGTGACTCACAAAGTGACGTATGTTGCATGCTCACACACACACACACACACACACACATACACATACACATGCACATGTACTCTGCCTTCAGGAACAGCTTGAGGGCCAAATTACAATTCCAAAGATTTGACTGTTAAATGACTTCGAATTGAGCAGTGCTACAGGCGTGGATATTAATGCTTCCTTGCGATATGGAGCGCTGAAACTAATTGCACATGAATGCAGGCCTTAACCAGATTAACCGCGGCTTGTTCAAGCATGTGAATTGTCGTTTTGTTCATTTTGTTCCCCTGTGTTCGAGTGCTGAGATACATCAAAGTCTTACTGAGGTTATCAGAGGATCCATCTTGCTCTTTTACCCCAGCATGGCGACATTTCTACCCCAGTGGGTACTCCTACTGTCATCTGCTTTTTGGAAAGCGCTCATGTGAATACATTTGCTGAATGCTCGACAGTAAACATTGCTTCTGTAATCTCTGCATGTTTGCTGTTGAGTTCATTGTGTGTTCAGCACAGAATTTTAAACAAATGTCATTTGTTTGATATGAGCATTGCTCCTAGACTACTACAGTTCATATTAAGAATATCGGGCATATTTTGGTGGGCAGGTTAAACCCAGACATTGTAATAATAATAATCATAATAATAATAGAGATACTGGATTTTTGACTTTCATGAGCTGTAAGCTCTAATCATCAAAATTAAAACAAAAAAACTTTTGAAATGTTTTAACATTTAATGAATCTAGAATATATAAAAGTTTCACTTTTTGAAAAGTTACAAAAAAATGATATGATATTCTAATTTTGTGAGATGCACCTGTATATATATTAGTGGGGTCAAAATTAACGCGTTAACGCAGGCGATTCATTTTTTCAGTTTAACACGTTAAAAATATTTAACGCAATTAACGCAGGGGCGGGGCTAGGTTTGGCCACCCCACTCAAAACTGCTAAAGAATTGCATTTATTCAGACGCAGAACGTCTTTACAAGCACATCAAACGGGACAGTTTTCAGACGCACGCTCCAACCTCACCTTAGCGCCTGGCGCGAATCAAACGAGCGTGTAAACGTTACCGGAGACGAGGAGCTTCAGTAGAACATCAATGAACTGCGGTCAGATGAGATGTTGTCAGGCCATATGTCAGTAAAAACGAATCTTCCTGTCCTGTCAGCCGTCAAACTGTGCTCGTAGACCATGCTCTTCAATTGCTCACGCAAATGTGTCGGCACGCGCTCTATTAGGCTATATTAAAACGCTGTATCATATTCAACTACGAGTATGCAATGTTTTAATGTCGTCAGTTAAAGGGATAGTTCACCCAAAAATGAAAATTCTGTCATCATTTACTCACCCTCAAGTAGTTCCAAACCTGTGTGAAAGTCTTTGTTCTTCCGAACACAAAGGAAGATATTCTGAAGAATGTGGGAAACAGAGCAGTTCTGGGGCACCATTGACTTCCATAGTATTTTTTTTTTCCTACTATGGA
>JAFVLL020040389.1:0-45359 GCA_021397915.2 Tor tambroides
ATATTCACAGGAATTCATTGGTATAAGCTTTATACATTTTAGTACAGTTAACATTTGTTGACTTAGCATTAAAAATAAAAATAAATAAATATATAAAAACGTCAAGGTAATACAGGATGTGTTTTTGTGAACATACATATTTTTGTCATTTTTGCATTCTTGAATATTTGTGTAGCCTATCTGCTACACTAAAATTTTGTGCCATGGATGAGTTGGGATTTAAAGTATGTTGTCTTCTCACATCAAATTCCACCAACATATTTGTTTAGAACTGTTTTGGACTGTTTTGGCTTATAAACAATGCTTGGATTGGTGTGAATTACTTGTGGATTATTATGTTTTTATCGGCTGTTTGGACTCTCATTCTGACGGCACCCATTCACTGCAGTGGATCCATTGGTGAGCAAGTGATGTAATGCTAAATTTCTCCAAACCTGTTCCAATGAACAAACAATGCAATTAAAGAGTGCTTCAAGTTTAAGAATGGTTATTGAAGGTAGATGTCTGCCTGCTTCTGCTGTACTGTATCCAATGAAGCAGATCATTCCAGACTCTGAGTATGATCCATAAACAGTCGGAGAAGGAGTGGCCTTCATCCCAAAGGAACTGCTCTTCTCATCCAATCTCAGAACCTCTGGCAGTCTCATCTCTTCTCTGTTTGTTAGACACACAGCAGTGTCAGCGACCCCTGAGAGCACTTGTCCTGTAAAAACACTGCTTGTCAGTCTGACACATACACATACACGCATGTTGGCTTTATGTTTTATGGGGACATTCCATACATAATTTTTTATACTACTTTTATACAAACTGTATTTTCTATCCCCTTACCCCAAACCTACATCTCACACAAAATTACTGGCAGTTTTAGATTTTCAAAAAAGATCTTTCTGTATGATTTATAACCCAGTGGTTCACTTTGATATCAATTTGATGTCAAATATTGATGTTATGCTGTAACATCATTTTAAATTCAGTTTGGATGGCAATTTCTTCCAGTGGTAATTGGGTGAAAATAGGAAGTTAATCCCACACTGAAATTGGTTTAATGTATATGTAGGCCAATATGTTTGATGTTCAATTTACATCAAATCAATGTCATGTCAAGTTTTTGAGGTCAGCTTGATTTGCATATTTGACCTGTTTTTGACGTCAATGTCTGATGTCAATTTGATGTCTACTCAACATCAATTGCCCACTGGGAAGCTTGTTTCCTCATGGGGACCTAAAAAATGTCTCCACAAGGTCAAAATTTACTGGTATTACTGTCCTTGTGAGGACATTTGGTCCCCATAACTTAGATAATACCAGGATCACTCACACACAAATTCCCAGCTGTGAGACACCATGATAGAATGTACAGATCACAAAGCCCCTGAACTCAGAAATTAAATCATTTGCTAACATGAAAATGTCTCCTACACCAAGCCACTTAAGGTAAGGCTCAAAAGCAAAGCTTAGAAAGCAATGTTTGTTAATTACACTGGGACATGATATATAATGTACAGGTACAGACAGACTATTTGGTTTATTTCCTGAGTATAATCCTTGAGTGCTATAAGGCTTGCTGTTAATGGAGAACTTGAACCCAAAACTGAACTCAAACACTTTTCATAAATAGGGTACAAATGAAATCTATTTTTTCTTCAACAGTACGTAAAAGAAGGTACTTAATCTTAAAAAAAAAAAAACCTTTATCATTAACTGAATGGGTTCTAACTAAATTCAAAATTTTATGTATGAAAAACTTTGTCGAACAATAAAGTGCAAATGATTTAATTATTTAATAATTTATCAAATAGAATTAAATTGACTGTGTGTGTGTGTGTGTGTGTGTGTGGCCTTTTATTTCATTAATTTGATATGATCTGCACAGGTACAGTTTTATAAAAATATACTTTTAAGATTTGAAGTACACATTCAATGCAATACAAAAAGTGCACAATCAATTCAATTAAGCACACTTCTTTTTCACAAGTGCAATTAATGACAAGTTTAGGGACTGGATGATTATTGTAGAAAGAATAATTAATTGCTATTATAATTAAGAAGGAGAAAGTGAACACAACACTGAAAAAGGAAATAGTTTATTGAATTTTCGAAGAAAATCTGGATTTTTTTAGGGTTAGTACCTTTTAAATTCCAAAAAACAGACTACTGAATGACTCTCTTATAATCTTTGCTCTATGTTGGCTGTATTCACGACGCAGTAGCTGGTTGAAGGGGACCAAACCTCGCAGAAACACCTGACTTGGTTCCATTTGACCAGCCACAGCAAGGCGTGCTGCTTCAAACAGAGAGAAAGGCAGGCAGAAGGAGGAAGACTAACGGAGCTTATGTTGACAATGTTCAGCAAAACATTCTTGCTGCTTACCTGTTGAGAAGACAAAGGAAAAATTAAATAATAATTTGAAAATAAAACGAAATGAACTTGGCAACAGAATTTACAACTTGGCAGCCCCATTTATAAACTGTTTCTTCAGTAAAATATCAGTTGTATTTCCTGTGCTGTTCAATGGATGAGTATTACCACAAAAGTTTACCGTCAATTACTGACTTTTTGCTTAATGTGCTGATAGTCGGGAAAAGAACACTTTAGCGTCTTCTTTAATAAAACCCATAAGGTGCGTGGCTCTCAGGAGAGACAGCTGTACTCTGTCAATCTGCACTGGATATTCAGTAGCTATGGGTCTAGATGATCGGGGTGTGGAGGCCCCAAACATACGCTTACGGCCAGCCAGCTGACTAAAACAACAGCTTTACCACCTGATCCAGAATAATTCATGCAGCTCAAATGATTTTTGTCATCTTAGAATACAAAATAGCACAAATTTATGTCACTTTGGGGTTAAAACGGTTCAGTTTAGGTTGAATTGATTTAATTTTATATCCATGCATGCTCCGGTCCTGTGGTGATGGATTCCCCCTGAAACCACACACTTCCTTACATTCCATAACTTGAATATTCATATGGGCATATAAGGAAGCATGTCATCACAAGAGGCAAATTTTAGTTTCCTCACAGAACAAAGTTGTCAGGAAAAATGCGTAGAGAAGAGATAATACGCTTATTTTATTTTTCTGCTTCCTTACTATATTAAGTTATAGAAAAAGTCAAAGCAAAATGCTGGATAACTCCAAAGTGAATCCAGAAATATTATCCAGAAAGATCAAAAAAGCAGTATTTACCACTCCTTCACAACAAACATTTGTTATTCACTCTGTAGAATGAGTAATATTACAGCTCTAGTGCAAAGAAACACTAAATTTACCTGTATGTAGTTATCTCTTCCTTTTTGTGCTGACAAGTGTCCATAGACAAGGAACATGGAGGTTAGCCAGCCAAGCAGGAGAGGACTAGCACATCTAGCACTCGAACAGGTTTCTCATTCTGCCACATGGAAAGCTCAAAATGCACAAACTGCCCCTTTTTTTACTGCTGGATATAGGAGACTGATATACAGTAGATCAAAGACAACCTATGACACCTCAGGTGAAAACCCAGTAACACGCTCATACCTCCATTTCCTTTAACAGCACCATTTCCAGTGGCAGAGGTGTAAAATCTTCCATTTGCTGCCTCGTAAAACAGAGATGTCACCCAGCATCTCGGTCCGAATCAAAATGGAGCTATATGTGATATATATAGCACCATTATATGTATATAAGAATTGAAAAAATTCAAAGAAGACATTTTAATTCTGATAAACTGCAACTTGTTTATCCCAGACATGAAATGAGCTGCTCCCTTTTAATCTGAAATAATTTGAAGACATTTAATCTCAACTGCCTTGCCAATTAAAGAAAAAGACTTTAAAATAGTCCCAGATGTTGTAATTAGTATCATGTAAAGTCTACTCCAGTTCAGAAAAAACGCTGCCTAAAGCCAACTCAGTCTAGCAACAAATGAAAACTCTCCCCACACCTTTCTGTTCCCATCTTTCCTCTTCTGCTGAGTGCTAAGTGTATCGTCCTCTTTGCTTGACTGGTGGATTCTGCCCAGACATGGCCACATGCTCCCGGCCTTTTCAAGCACTCAGCCTCCCTTATACTCCCCCCTCTGCCCCTGCGGTCCTCCACCTGTTGGTGTCCTTTAGAAGCCAGGGCCTCTCCTATGCCTGCTGTCCAACCCAATCAGGGCCATGACAGGGGAGAGCGAGCCTGTGAAATCACACCTCTCAGCTGTTCACACTCGCCTCCAGACACCCTACACCCACTGCTCCCCTTTTTACACCGAATTTCAATGGCTCCTTTAGGGAGAGAGAAGAGAAACCAGGAAACAACTGCGGGCGAGTGACTTCTGTACAGTGGTGGGTTAGTAGTCACAGCTGAAACAAGCTAGTGTTACTACTGTTTGGGATTTGGTAAGCTAGCAGGTTTTAGGCTCAAGGCTGGAAAGATTTGGGATCAAGATGCTTCAATTTACTTTGATAAATGGCAAACATTACAAGCACGGTTTTTCTGAGCATCAACAGTAGTGTTTAAACGACAACAAATGTTTTTGAACATTTATTTTGTAGTAGTGAGGACTAACTAAAAAGCACTATATGGTATTCTAAAAAAAAAAAAAAATACACTGATGTATGTAACTAAATAAAATATAGCCTTTACATTGGGGCCCAGAAGCCTAAGACACCTACTAAAAATGCTTATAATCTGAATGAATAATAAACAATTTGAATAATTTTTAATATTTGTATTTGTATTTATTTTTTTAACAACAATTGGAAAAGATACACTGAAAACATGAATTACATGAACATGAAATCATGTTACATTGCAAGATGATGATTTAAATATAAATATAATAGTGCTGTCAAACGATTAATAGCGATTAATCGCATCCAAAATAAACGTTTTTGTTTACATTATATATAATGTATGTGAACTGTGTATATTTATTATGTATATATAAATACACACACATACAGTATATATGTTGAAAATATTTACGTTTATACATTTATATATTCATTTCTTATATTTTATATTATATATAAATATATTTAATATATAAGCATAACATATTTTTCTTAACTATATACATGCGTTTGTATTTATACAAACATAATAAATATACACAGTATACACACATATATTATGCAAACAAAAACTTTTATTATGGATGCGATTAATCGTGATTAATCGTTTGACAGCACTAAAATATAAATATACATATTAAAATGATTAATGATGAAAATGATTTACTGATTTAAATGAAAATTTATCAACTGACTAAATAAATTTAATAAAATTTAATTAAATAAATTATTAAATATATGCTATAAATTGTACATTCTTAATTACATTATATGTAAAATTAAGAATAAGAATTAAGAATACAATTTATTGCATTTATTTTGATCAAAAATACTGTAAAAACAGTAACAATTTTGAAATATCATTGCAATTTAAAATAACTGTTTTCTATTTAAATATATTTTCAAAAGTAATTTATTCTTTTGATATCACAAGATTTCTCAGAAATCATTCTAACATACTGATTTGCTGCTCAAGAAACAATTCTTATTATTGTTGGTCAATATTGAAAACAGTTGAGCTGCTTAATATATATATATGTATATATACATTTTTTTTTTTTTTTTTTGGAAACCGTGAGGCATATTTTCAAGATTCTTTGATGAATGGAAAGCTCAAAATAACAGTATTCATTTGAAATTGAAAGATTTTATTTTATCGAACATAATACACACACATAAACATATAGATAATTTTATGTAATATATTTAATATATAATTTTCAATAAAACAACAGTTGTCACAGACATAAAAATGCATCATAAAACATAAAAAAAACTTTATTATACAAACTGTTGTCCATTACATTCTTTTCAATGTGAACTGTTAAAAATCAATGATACTCATTTACTGTCACAAATCTCTGAACTGTCCGATTTTGCACCACGCTTGAAGACCACATGATTTCAAGACTGAGCCACCCACAGAATGAACCTAGTTCTCTGGAGGAAATGGGAGAGGTCTGGGTACATTTTCCCCTGCAACAAGCATGCCAGTACCCCTGAAGTCAGCACCTGTGTTCTAAAAGAAGCCCAGGCAACAGGAGACCCAGGGCCAGAGATGAGGCTTACTCTGAAACCCAACACTCTGCACCCTTTTAACAGCATTAAACCACCACAAATAGCCAGCAGCATTGCTCTTCTCAGGAATAGTACCATGCATGCTCAACAATTACTGTTTCCTGTGGCTGCAGATGACAGTAACAAATTAGACATTTCCATCTACATCATTACAGAGGATTACAACATATGCCATCAGTAATAACCACAGGTCATTATACACCTGTCAGTGAAGATATTTTTACTTATAAAGCTAAAAGAATATGCCCTAATTTCCCATAAACCTAAATTGTTAACTGTTTAAATGAACATCAGGTTAAAAACAGAATCCATTGAAAAAATATAAATATGAAAATCCGCCATGATCAGTTGTCATTTTCAGTAGTTAATCCCATGGAAGCTGTGAAACAATTGTAAGGGTGTGTCTTTAATGCACTACGGAAACAATACAGAGCAAGCGTTCACTGGGGTCAGTGGGAAAATAGAGAACTAGAGAGAGAGAGAATGCTCAGTGTTTGAGGAGAACGTAAGCTCCAAATCTGACCGCTCTGTTTATTTTTAACACTGACAGTCAAGCTGGGCCCCACGGTGCTAATAACTTTGTTCCTCTCTGTCACTAGCATTTGGCCAGCAGCATCCCAGTTTATTCTAAGAGGTCATATAGCTCTCTCTTTTTCCGGAGGCTGGCGTATAATTTTTCAGGCAGTGCAAATTAAACAGCTGATTCCCAGGACACAGATGCACAGCACAGGACTTGAAGCTAGCTATAATCTTTTTTACATTTCTACTCCACAATGATATTGTGGTTGTTGTGCTGAATGGAGCTTGTTAATGATTTAACCACAGATTTCTTAGGGCTCTAGAGAGTCCCAGATTATATTAGGTGTTTTTAACTACTGTGCACTTAACTAATAGTTACGATACTGTTTTCATGTTGCATTGCAAAACACTTTTGCTTTTATTGAGGTGGGATAAGGTTATGAACATGACTGGTGGTATGATTAGGTTTAAGAGTGGGTTAAGGTGTAGAAAAAGGGTCAACAGTGTAATTATAGATGTAATTAGGATATTTTTTAAATATATGTACAATGTCAAAACATATATGTACAGAAGAAATGCATTGCATCAAATGTGACCCTGGACCACAAAACCAGTCTTAAGTGTCAATTTTTCGAAATAAATAAGCTTTCCATTGATGTATGGTTTGTTAGGATCAGACAATATTTGGCCGAGATACAACTATTTGAAAATCTGGAATCTGAGGGTGCAAAAAAATCAAAATACTGAGAAAATCACCTTTAAAGTTGTCCAGATGAAGTTCTTAGCAATGCATATTACTAATCAAAAATGAAGTTTTGATATATTTACGGTAAGAAATTTACTAAATATCTTCATGGAACATGATCTTTACTTAATATCCTAATGATTTTTGGCATAAAAGAAAAATCGATAATTTTGACCCATACAATGTATTTTCGGCTATTGCTACAAATATACCCCCACGACTTAAGACTGGTTTTGTGGTCCAGGGTCACAAATGATTAATCTAAATCTAGTAATAAAAGACACTTAATATGCAAACTGAAGCATGGTGCTAAAAAAAAGCCAAGGTCAATGCTCAAACAATAAAGCATGGTGCTAGCAACAGCAAGGACATTCGTTCAATTCCCAGGGAAAGCAAGAACTGATAAAAAATGTTATACCTTGAATGCAATGTATGTTGCTTTGGATAAAAACATCTGCCAAATGAATAAATGTAATGTGGGTCCTTGTGTTCTGTTTTGCAGATTGTCATAAAGTCATAAATGACTTGTTTTCTTAAAACACTGGAATATTATCTGTTTAATGTAGAAAAGTAAAGTAAGTAAAATTTTAGATGAATGACAAATATGATGTTTAAAAGAGACAGAGATATTTTAGACCAACTGGGAAAATATAAATTCAGTTTCATTCAAAGGAAGATGATCAAATTTGTATACTTAAAAAAATAGTTCACCAAAAATGAAAATTCTATGAAAATTCTATGATTCATTTACTGACCCTCATGTTGCCTCAATCTGCATGACTTTCTTTCTTCTGTGGAACATAAAAGAAGACATTATGAAAATATCTCTGTTTTTTTTCTTCCCCAAGTACACATTGAAAGTCAATGGGGTCACAATGACTTTCAGTGTATGGACAAAACACTTCTCAAAACACAAAATATTACTCAAAATATCTTCTTCCACTGAATGTCTTGTAATGAAGAAGAAAGTAATTCATACATTTTTGGAATAAGTAAATGATGACGGGAATGCAGTTTTGTGAATGTGAGTGTGTGTGTAGGTGTGTGTGTGTGTGTGTGTGTGTGTGTGTGTGTGTGTGTTTGTGCTGGTATGGGGACCAAATGTCCCCACAAGGATAGTAATACCAGAAAATTTTGACCTTGTGGGGACATTTTTAGGTCCCCGTGAGGAAACAAGCTTATAAATTAAACAGAATGAAGTGTTTTGAAAATCTAAAAATTCAGAAAGTTTCCTATGAGGGGTATGTTTAGGGTAAGGGGATAGAAAATATAGTTTGTACAGTATAAAAACCATTACACCTATGGAATGTCCCCAGATCGATAGAAATACCTGTATGTATGTGTGTGTGTGTGTGTGTGTGTGTGTGTGTGTACATGTGATTTCTTGTGTAATGTGAAATTCATCAACACACATTTAAAAGTAGAACTGGTTAAGGCACACTATAATTCTTCAGCTTTAAAAGTGTTGTCCTTCCTTAGGTATGACAGTTGCTCCCGCTGAGGTTGACACAGCTGTCTGTGAGAGTCTGGTGCTGCTCTGTGAAGGATGGGAATAGAAAAGGTCAAAGGACACTTGCATTTCAGTAGATGTCAAAACAGGTGCTAGCAACTGAGAGGTAAACAGCTTATTCCCTGTCCTGCAAAGATGCTCAAAGTGACTCTTTGCATAAAGATAAATCATTTTGTATGATATGTTTCTATTGGTAATTCATTATCACATTTCACGTGAGAAGCATTTCTGTGATTTGCTGTGAAGTATAAAATCTCTGACTAGATGTTAAACACTTTCCCATGTATTGTTTTCAGTCACAAGTTGGATACAGTTTTAGTAAATGAAAGCTAGATATTATTAAACAGCAGACCAAATGGTCATATAGCAGGAAATGCACCTCTGACCCCATCCTGTAACTCCTTAAAAGACCCACATGAAACAGGCAGGGTGTCAAAATGGGATATGTGTTGGTTCAACTGGTGTCCGCAATTGCACTGAAAAGTGGGGGGTTCCCAATGAATGAACGAGTGAGCTTTGGTGGTCAGGGTAAAGTTGGGGTAACTAGGTCAAAACTGACATAATCACACTGACTAACAAATGAGCAAAGGATTACAGGTGAGTGAAAATCGAGGATTCTGCATTCAAGACAATTCACTGCGGCCTGAAGCGGAGGCATGCGACAATAAAAATAACATACTGTGACTGAGGTTATCACATCAGTGTTAAGAAAATAAATCACAATAAGTCATCAAATAGTCTGCATTTTTGTTACTGCATCATTATTCTGGGTTTCAGGGCTGTCTGAACAATCATTATATGTTTGATGTCTGATCCTTCACATGCACATAAAGACAAACTCACAAAAGTAAACATGAATTATATACAGAATATAATTCATCGACTTAAAAATATTAAGACATGAACTAACTTTTAAACAACATAAATTGCTTTTACTGCACATCACAAGGTTGCTGTTTTACAAATTTTATTGTCACATGACTTTTCCAAAGATGTGATGTCAGCGCAGGTCACAGATCATAGGTCACATCTGTTTTTTTTTATTTTTATTAATTCAGTTTCATTACACAATAGCACAAGGCAAACATAGGACAATGTTATACATTTTCAAAAACATTCAAAACAGAACAACAGCAAAACTAAATGAATACAAACATATAAATTAAACAATAAGATAAAAAAGAGGATAAAAAAAATAAAATAAAAAAATAAAAAATAATAAAATAAAATAAAATAAAACAAAAGTTATACATACAATAGGGCAGTTACATAAATTTGAAAAGCTTTAGAATTTGTATTGTTTTTATAAGCTTCTTATTTGGTGATCTCATATTAGAAAGGGTTTCAAAGTATATTTTAAGATCAGCGTTACAAAATGTAATATATGATGGTTTCTTTTGAATTACTTTTGACTTATGAATATAAAACTTTGCTAAGATAATTAACAGATTGATAATGTAAATTTGTTTATCAGAAAAGGATGGGTTTTGAAAACAAAGTAAAATATCATGAGGTTCTAAATTAAGGGCTTTGTTTACTTTTTTTGTTATGTCTACTTTAAAGTCAACCCAAAATGAAATAGAAAAAGGGCAAAAGAAAAATAAATGTTCAATATCTTCAACATATATTTTACAAAAGGTACATTTATCACAAATACTATGAATATATCTGCTAACAGTTGCATTTACAGGATAACATCTGTGAATAATTTTGTAAAGTACTTCTTTTACTTTATTAGAAATTACATATTTATATGGTAACATCCAAATACTATGCCAAGATATACAATGAGGTTTAAGCCATTTTGATTTACATGGAGGATTGGATCCAACATTAAAGGAGTTTCTTATAAAACGTTTTTAAAACGTTTATCAAAAAAGGAAAGACCATTTACAAAAAGTTGGGGATTTTGTAGGTTTATATCATTGATATTTACATCAGAGAATTTGGTTAAAGTTATAATACCACTAGGAATAGCCTTAATTACTTTGTTAAATTCTTTTTCATTTACAAAAAAGCCATATTTTGTAATAAAATTTGGGTAAGTGTATAATTGCCCAGTCTTGTCAATAAGCTGGTTTACGATTAATATGTTATGCTGAACCCAATTCTCCATATACAATGACCTGTTATTATGAATTATATTACCATTGTTCCATATAAAAGACCTGCTATGAGAGAAATTGTGTTTGTACAAAAGTGACCAGTAAAGTAATGCTTGTTTGTGATAATTGGCCAAAGCAATAGGAAGTTTGCCAGTTATATAAGGACACTGCAGCAAAAAATTTGGTGACATCTGTTTCCATCAGCTTAATCTTTTTTAAAAGAAACTTCATCAAATGTATTTGCTATTCTTAGAGGTCATTCTTATTGCCTACAAGGCAAGTTGTCACATTGGATAGTATCTGTAACTTTTAATTATTTTCTGTATTTTATTGAACGTTTTCCATAGTACTGCTAGGAAATTGGTTGTTTTGTACATTACATACTTTATTAAACATAATAGCCTATATTTTGTATCACTAAAACAAGAAAAGCATGGGAGTGCATATTAAAATGTGTTTAAACAAACATAGATTACAAGTTTTTTATTCGAGGTTCAGTTTGTTTTGTTAAAAATGATTATCAGCTACTGAGTTGTAGAATTACTGACAAAACAGCTGAATATCAGCCAGGGTTGGTTGAAATAGTAGGATTTTGATGAGACTTGCGCGCTCTGTAACTTCCTATGTTTACTACCGGGCAAGATGGCGGCGTCCACATAACCGACAGCACGGAGCACGCTCAATTTAGAAATCAAGCTGTATTCTTTATAAGAAATCAGTTTGAAAACAAATTTAAACACCAGCTGAACCATCGAAAGTTCGCCTACATTGTATTGATTTATTTATCTTGTTGCTCCGCGTATTGATGTTCTTAACTGCAGCTGTGAGATGTTCACGAGCATTCATGTGTGTTTAGGTCTGCTGGTTAACGTTTAAACCCTGATCAGATGGAGCCGGAGCCAAATCACGAGGAAATATAAGACAATTAATGCTTTTAGTAACGTTAGAAGAAGGCATGCGGTGTGTGAAGGCACTGCAGCTCACCCTTGCGGTCGTCAAACCAGATGCTGTAGCCCATCCGCTCATTCTGGAGGTGAGATCACACTGTCCTGCACCTGTCTGATTATATAAATAATTAAAGAAAAATTCAGTGAACTATGTGGAGTCTACATTACATACATCACGTGGATACACTATTTTTGAATCCCCTTTGACATTAGCAACTGAAATTCAGTAGTGGGGCTGTGACTTGTTGTTAAAAGGGCTATATCTTAGTAACTATGAGATTTTGATAAAACCAAGTTACTACATAAATGTGTGTTTAATCTGAGAGCTGGTTTAGCTTTGCTATTTTGTAGCAGTTGTATTAGTTTATGCATGGAATGCCGATTCTTAAAGGGGTAACGTTAGATCACTCAAAAATGAAAACGCTGTCATTATTTAATTAAAGGTAATTTCAAACCCATATGACTTTTTTCCACCTGCGAAATACATAAAAAAGATTTTTGGAAGAATGTTCCAGTTTTGTTGACTCTTGGCTGCTGTTGTATGGACAAAAGCAGAGACAGACATTTCTTAAAATAACTTATATCTAGAATTCAGGTTATTCAGGTTGAGACATGAGGGTGAGTAAACAATGACAGAATTTAAATTTGAATTCATAATTATTGAAATAATTAAATAATTATTGAAATATTATAAGAAGTACTGATATAAATCTACAAGTTTCAGGGGGTACTTCAAGTAAAGATTTGAGGTAAAAGGGGTTTGGCTAACAAAACTTTTGGGAATCCCTGGCTTACTCCATATAGTTACTTACCTGGCTATAAAAAATAACCTATCCTCCTGAGCAATATTCACTGGAGGAACAAGTGTGACAACTAGCCCCAGTCTCCTCTTATACTCATCCTGCTGAATGTTACCCTTTTAATGAAGAAAGATATCTTGTAACTCAGAATATGTGGAGGCTTAAAGCTACATAATAATTTGTCTTTATTATTAAAACGAGCCAGCATCTTGCCTGATTTAATTTCCGCTGTCTGTCGCCTCAAAAGTGATAAAGGTTCCTTTAATTAGCAACAATTTCCTCATGCAACGTGGTTTGAAAACTGAAGCCCGTACTGTTTTAATTTCCACCACCGGATTTTAAATGTAATGTTTGTGTTTTCATTAGAGTGGGATGTACTTTCATCACTCAGTCTGTAACCTTGTTCTTTTTGGAGATTAAAACTCTTAATTAACTCTTTGTCATCTTTTTGCTGAGGGCAAACGTGAAATGAAAAGACCTACAGCAAAACTGCAAGAGGCTTCCATTAGCATAGCAACACATTTTTACTGACAATAAGTTTCGGTTTTTAGAGATGCGGATGGGTATAGGAAATATTTGAATATAATATTTCTTTTAATTTCAGGCTCTTCATCAGAAGATTCTCAAAAACTTCATTATAGTCAGAAAGAGGGATCTGATGTGGAGAACAGAAGAGTCAGAAAGGTTTTATGCTGAACATGCAGGTAGAAAAGAATCTTTCTTCCTCTAAAATCCACTGCATGAATGAAAAAAGTCTGTGTTTGTAACAGATTGAATGGTTAAGTACATGTGTGGGTGGGTGTCTGTGTGATGCGTGATTTTAAACAGGGTGAGTCATAATAAAGGCTTCACACAACCTGGAGTTATAATGTTGACACAGCATGTAGAGAGAGAACAAGTCACTCACTCTCAGCTTATCATATCCTGCATCCAAAGAAAGCAGCTGCCTCACATTCATATGTCTGTATTATATATGCAAAAGCCTTTTCAGACCATATTAACAGATTGCAACAAAAATCTGCTTACACAAACCACATCACCCTTGTTGGCTTATTTCTAGTGGATAAATTGATCAATAGTTAAATCAAAAGATATGCAAAGGTTTATTTTTGGTTATCATCCCTGACTGTTTTTATTTTTACAGGACGTTTTTTCTATCAAAGACTGGTTGAATTCATGTCAAGGTAAATGTTTATTGTCATTTGTCATTTGTCATATATATATATATATATATATATATATATATAATGTATATATTTCGGTTAATGCCTATTTTATTTCAACAAAAAAAATTATTTCAGGCAACAAAATGTTTTTTTTTTTTTCTTTTAATTCTTATATAATAACCCTGCATGATTTTGTTGGTTCAGGTCAGCCAGACTTTGGTTGTTTTAGGTCATAGTTTTGTGTGAATAGTGACTGTTTCTATTCGATCCCATTTCATCTAGTTGCACGTGGCTTCAAACTTTGAGAATTCATTATGTGCGTACATTGTTTCAGCTATTTCCTGATAAAGTTCCTGGTAAAACCTGTTCGTGGAACCAGGAGGAGGAAAAACTGCTGTAGAAATTCTTGAAACTGTGTGTTATTTGACTGGACATGCATTTATGGAAGTCAAGGGTTAACCATGTAACCCCTTGTAGCTTCACAAGTCTTGACAACAGCTTTTTCTCAAAATACCCTCTGAACTGATTATCCTACAAATTCACAGATACTATTCATCAAAGGAAGTTAAATCACTGTATTCAGAAAGAATGGGAAAGAATGGATGCTTTTTTTGTTCTAATTTAATATTAATATACTCTACAATTCAAAACTTTGGGGTCACTAAGATTAAGGTCTGATCATGTGACACTGAAGAGTAATGGGCTGCTGAAAATTCAGCTTTACCATCGCAGAAATAAATTACATTTTAAAATTATGAAAAGGAAAAAAACAGTTGTTTCAAACTGTAATAATATTTTACAATATTGCTGTATTTTTTATGAAATGCAGCCTTGGTGAGCAAGACATCTTTCAAAAACATTAAAAAATGTTACTGACCCAAAACTTTTAAGTGATAGTGTATTTTAAATTAATGTGAAACTATAGATGCTGTACCACTGCACTTCCTCTCGAAAGGAATAATTAATGCAGATATATGATCTCTCATCTGTGGAGAGGGACATCAATGCTGGTTGTTAATGTAGCGGTTGATCCAGTTTAGACAGTGAGGCCGATGTTACCATGGCACCCTGTCCTCAGAACATGTCTTCATCTGTGAAAGATAAAAGATTAGTGCAGCGCTCAAACTGACCTGTGTCATTTAAAAATAAGCAGCTGATTATTCCTAAGCTTTTAGTTCCGTTTGTGTTCCGGCAGTGCTGCTCATCTTTTGTGACTAGGCTTGTTTGTACTATTAACGACATAAAAGAAAAAAATCACATTTTTCTTTTAGATTCAATTCTGTTTATCCATCTAAGCGAACACGAGGTTGTCACAGCTCCCTGTGTAATCCTGTTGTTTACTTATATTCCCACAACAGCGGCCCAATGAGAGCGTACATCCTAGCCAGGGAAGATGCTATCACTCACTGGAGGGGGATGATGGGTCCAACAAAAGTGTTTAGAGCTCGCTTCACTTCTCCAGACACCCTGCGTGGCCAATATGGGCTGACTGACACCAGAAACACTACTCATGGTTCAGGTGGAGTAACACTTTTCAAAACTGAACAGTTAAAGAAATAGTTCACCCTAAAATGAAAATTTGCTAAAAATGTACTCATCCTCAGGCCATCCAAGATCAGTAGATCAGTTTGTTTCTTCATCACAACAGATTTGGAGAAATTGAGCATTAGTCCACTTGCTCACCAATGGATCCTCTGCAGTGACTGGGTGCCGTCAGAATGAGAGTCCAAACAGCTGATAAAAACATCACAGTAATCCACATAACTCCAGTCCATCACTTAACATCTTGTGAAGTGAAAAGCTACATGTTTGTAAGAAACAAATCCATCATTAAGGCGTTTCAAGTTTAAACTCTTGCTTCAGGGCAAAATGCAAGTTCTCTAACCATAATAACGCTTCCTCCAGTACAGAAGCAAAGGTTTAAAGTTCAAAAGATCTTAATGATAGATTTGTTTCTTACAAACATGCAGCTTTTCACTTCTCGAGATGTTAATTGATGTACTTGTATTGATTACTTGTGGATTATTGTGATGTTTTTATCAGCTGTTTGGACTCTCATTCTGACGGCACCCATTCACTGCAGAGGATCCTTTGCTGAGCAAATGATGTAACGCTACGTTTTTCCAAATCTGTTCCAATGAAGAAACAAACTAATCTACATCTTGGATGATCTGAGGATGAGTATTCTTTCAGCAAATTTTCATATTTGGATCAACTGTTCCTTTAACTAGCTAAATAGACTAGATCTACTATATCAAAACAGTTAATAACCTCTCTAGAATATGCCTAATGAGTGTTTGTTTTTAAACTAAATAAATCCTAGACCATAACACTGATTTTTATAAAATAAAGACTAATTTCTTAACTACAAATGAAGAAAAAAAATTCTTCTATTCTAAAGTTTCAGCATTTTCTTATTTTCTTTCTTTCAGATTCAGTTGAATCTGCCAAGAGAGAGATTTCATTTTTCTTTCCAGAATTCAATGCAGATGAGTGGATGTTGAGGGAAGAGCCACGTTTTAGATTGGGTCTTACTGAATATAATGAGGAGAGACAAATTCATACTCTCCAGGACACATGATGATGGTGCTTTTACAGTGCTACAGTAGATGAATGTGACTTTCACCAGATGTTTCAGCATTTGATGTTTTCTCTGTATTGCCATGTTACTCTTTTGCGACCACAAAATATCTCTATCACACCTCTGCCAACATGATTATATTCATTTGCGTGTATTTTATTTGTATGTATAAATGAATATTTGTACTAGATTTGTGGTAGAGGTCAATAAACGTTTACCTCAACATAGAAAACTCTAAGCACAGTTCTTTTTAAGTTAACTCTGTATCCCTGTTATGATATACTAACAGAATATAGTTGGAAGAATATAGAATACAAAATAGAATATAATATACAAAGTGTACAAATTTTGTAATGATTGTTCAATGTCCGTTTAACACTTTTAAAGTTTCCTTAAACCAGTTGGGGGATTTGATTTCACTTTTACTAGAATTCCTTTGAGAAACAAAATTAATTTTAAAATTTACTGTCAACCACATTATTTTTTAGATTAACTTAACATTTTACATTACGGTTCAATGAATTAACAGTAGTTATTGCATTAGGTATCAGGAACTAACAATGAACAATACATTCTTAAGTGAATGTCAATTTATTGTTATTCATTATTACTTCAATTCATTATAATTCATTACTCAAAAAATATTTAGGCCTATATATTCAAGATTTTAATTGTATATAACATTTCCCTCCATTTGGATTAGACAGTTTTATTATTAATAAACCTAATATGATGCATATTTGTCAGTCATACATAAATGAAACAGCAATGAGGTTTACGTAATAATAATGTTTTAAATGTGCAATAACCACTCAGTTAAATATATTAATTGCATACAGTTTAACTAATTGAATCTTGCTTGTTCCAAAAACAATGTTCATATTTTTTAACTGATTATATTTGATTTCAAAATCAATTGATTTAATGCCGATTTCAAGGAATTTGAAAATATGACTTTCAATAAAATAGATTCAAATTCTAATAAAATTATGCCAAGTATGCCTAATTGTTTACAAATTAATAAAAAAATACAAACATCACTATATGTAGAAATTAACATTAACCTGTATTAATAATGCTGTAAATGTGTTGTTCATTGTTACTTCATAATACCTTATGAATTAATGTTCATATACAGAACCTTATTGTAAAATGTTAATTCAGAGAGTGAAGCAAGAGAAAGATTATGATACAGTAATAGTTACTATGTGCTTCCAATAGATATTTAATAACTCAACGATAAACATCATCTTCCAGTCAGTAAAGCAGTTATATATCAAACAATACTGGAATAACAAAACAGAGCTGCTTTATATTCCTGCACACTACTTTTGCAGTAGTGCTAGCTTGCTACAGAAACTGAAATTAGGTTTTGAACAAATGTTTGCGCTTGTACCCCAAAAAGCTGAAGGCAACAGTAGTGTGGTAGTAAGAGCCCTGATTTTCAAATCCAAAATCAAAATTAAAGCAGTACATCAACTTCAAGCCACCAAACATGTGTTGTTGGTATGTTTTTAAACTATTTAAGTATAATTTTTTACACTTTTCACAAAATCAATCAGCCATTCGTTAAGTGTCTATATGTCGATTGCCCTTCCTGATCTATCCTGTGCTTTCAGTGTATGTACAGTAGATGCTTTTACTAAGATTCTTTTCATTGGCACATTTTGATAAAGTCATTACAGAGAACAGATGTACATAAAAATAGACATTATTAAATTAGTCAAGTGTAACTGAATAATGAAACTAACAATTAACTGACCCTTGAAACCCGTTAATCACAGCACTGATGAACTTCTTCATTTAGGTCATCCCTCCTTTTTACTTCTTTGGTCCCTGACATCTTCACCAAAGCTTTCCAGAAATCCAAGATACAATCTTCATGAGGTCTTGGGTGAACACCTCATTGAGGCATCGAGTCAACTGCTGCATCCATCAAACCATCCACCGGTTTCATGACCTCATAGGTGGTTTGTGAAGTTTCCTTGATCTTCCCGCTCTTGTCCACCTGCCGGATGCTTTGAGTCACAGTGATGGTCACTTGCTTGGTGGACATCCGGTTGTCCTGCCATTTGGTCTAATGAAGATAACATTGAAAGATTATAAGACATGATTGTTACCAAATGTTTTCAACATTTTATTACAGTTTACAGTTTTGATTAGTAAGATTTCTGGAAATCTATCACATTTCTCAGATGAATAAACAAAAGGTTATATAAATAGTGAGTGTGTCTGAGGATTATTATTATTATTAAAAAAGCTAAAACCAAGGAAAACACCTTTGTGACTTGAAATAAAATGTACAATAACTTGCATTTCTGCATTTAAACTTTTAATTTAGTTTGAATTTGTACTATAATAACAAACTAAATCTGAAATAAAAACATTAAAAACAGACACCAAAAATCTAAAACTGGTCTGTATTTAATACCCAACATCAATATATTTTTATAGTTTAAAAGTGCATAATTGTATTACAGCCCACTTTAATAAAATGAACAATAATGCTAAATTATATTCTGTAAAATAAGTCAAAAGAAACATTTCTGGTGTGGTGCAGATGAAGCAATACATAAGACAAAGATCAGAAACACTGATGTAGACTAAGCCAAATAAAAACCATTATGTTCAATTGAAATACTTACTATTTCCTCAGTTCGTAACACGCTTCTCCTCTGCACTGTGGTACCAGAAGAAGACAGCACTTCCTGTTCTTGAGAAGAGAGGATTGCAGGGGTGCTGCCAGTTTTCATGTCATTCAGACCCACCTCAGACATGGCAGAACACACTTTCAGATATGCCTGAGCTGGAGAAGGCAGACCATCATCAAAGAGATCTGTGGCCAGAAAAAAATATGGAAGTTATTCATTCTCTTCAACAAAATCACTGCATTGGTGACCATATCAGAAATATTTCAGGTATGAGTGTATAAAATAAATTTAAATGAATAATCAATTTGATATCTATCTATCTATCTATCTATCTATCTATCTATCTATCTATCTATCTATCTATCTATCTATCTATCAGTAGATAGTATTCCTTTAATTGTTATTTTATATACTGTATATGAACTTAAATTTAACATGTTTAAAAATAATATAATAATGGAAATATACATACATTAATATGATGATTTATAAATTATTTATAAATTATACATATATACACTACTAGTCAAAAGTTTTGAAAGATCTCTCATGCTAACCAAGGCCAATTTGTTAAAAAATAAAATAAAAACAGTAATACTGTGAAATATAATACTATATTTACTACTGCATACTATATATATATATATATTTAATATATACTATCAATATACTATATTTGCTAATATAATAATATATTTTAAAATGTAATTTATTTCAGTGATGGCAAAGCTGATGTTTCTTAAGCAGCAAATCAGCATATTAGAATGATTTCTTGAGTATCATGTGACGCTAAAGACTGGAGTAATGATGCTGAAAATTCAGCTATAATATCTCATGAATAAATTGCATTTTAAAATATATTAAAACAAAAAGCAGTTATTTTAACCTCTTAAGACCCTGCGGCCTCATATGAGGACATTATATTTTAGTGAATTTCTCTGAGACTATACATGCCACAGTTTTAAGTCTGGATGTCCTGTACAGAGCACATTCAGGGCTTTTCAGAGATACCAAATGATTGGATGTTTCACCATGACCACTCCCTCTCCTTGGTCTTCAAATATGTCTGAAATTAATTTAGACACTCTTATGGAAATATGATAATATTTTGTAATTATCATTTAAATCTGTCTAATTTTTAAATTGAGTGTCATAAATCAACATCTCAGGAAAATGTTATGGGGTTTCAAATCAAAATATGACCTTCTGTTACGAAACAGGATGTTGATTTCATACATGTCCTCATATGAGGACACCGGAACTAAAAAGCATGTTTATTACGCATTTTGGGAGACATAACAAATGAATAGGGAAAGAAATTATATTTCAATATTCTATGAAATATTATATATTATTATGAAAATCTGGTCAGTTATTACTCCCATTATTACACTTCTTTTTTCATTACATGTTGCCCCAAAAACACATTAATATGCAAATTAGATTTAGTTTATAGATACATTGTATATAATGAGAAAACCCGTTTATGGCCATTTTACACACATTTTGCATAAAGAAAAAAGGTATATCGAATCATTCTGTTATAACATAGTTGAGAATCATCTTTATACAAAGTTTGGTAAAAAAAATCTTAAACTAAAAATGTATTGGTGATTTAAAAAATCAATTGTTTTTGCCCATGCATGGTCATTCATGTTTTTTTTAGTTTTTCAAAGAAATTGAGTCCCGATGTCCTCATTTGAGGACATAGCATAACTTATGAATGAAATATCTTTTTTTTTTTTTACATTATTCTAAATGCTCTAAACAATTTAAAGACATGAAAAAAATGATTTTTTTCCTAAAACTTTTTTCTCGGGTCTTAAGAGGTTAAATTGGAATAATATTTTACATTTTTTACTATTTTTTTTTCATCAAATAAATGCAGCCTCTGCAAGCATATAATAAAAAAATATTTACATTAAAAAATATATACATATATTTCAGACTTTTGACCAACAGTGTATATGTATATATACTGATATAATTCTGCCCAAAAGTGGTAAGCAGTGCTTATTGTGTTCATCCTTGCTCATATTGTTGTACTGAAGTACTAAAGGGATTTAACCATCACCAAGGCAACGAGAGGCCTACTTGAACTGCTCACCAACAGCAGAATCGCATCACTTTCCCTGTGCTTCTGGGAAGGAAATATCATTTGAAGAGTTTCACAGGTTAAACTGGAGTGACTACGATGAAATGATACGTTCAGCTAATTAAATATGAAGACATTAATTTCAAAAGCTTTTAAAAATGAGAATAAAGCCTTGAAATATGATCTCAGTCCGTTCTCACCGAGGTTGGCAGTCTTCTCTGATGGGAAGCCCACCTCTAAAGAGTTTTCTGAGGGGATACTCTGGATGGAGGACAGGGGTATGTCTGTGTCCGTGCTGGTCAGCCAGGTGGACTCTGTTTCTTTGGTCCAGCTCTCCATATATCTCGGCTCCAACACATCTGTCCTGGAGCCTCCACAACCCATGATGTCAAAACCAAATCCACACCTACACAACCTTAGATTCTAGGTCCATAACAATACCTCCCGAACAGCAAGTGAAAGGTAGATGTTTGTTATATGGTGTTCACTGAGTGATGTCATTTATTATTTATGTTATGTCATTTAGTATGAACAATCCATATCAGCATCATTTTGATGTAAAAATCAAGTCTTCCACTGGTCAGGTGCCAGTCGAACAGGAAAATCTGGGACTGATTCTGTGGAAGAGAAAAAACAGCCTATAATGCAAGACTTCCCTGCTGAAAAAACCAGCATATGCTGGTTAGGTATGTTTTGAAGCTGGGATGCTGGTTTATGCTGGTCCTTTGCTGGTTTATGCTGGTCCTTTGCTGGTTTATGCTGGTATTTTGCTGGTTTATGCTGGTCCTTTGCTGGTCTTAAGATGGTCGGACCAGCATAGGGCTGCACATGACCAGCAAAGGACCAGCATAAACCAGCAAAATACCAGCATAAACCAGCAAAGGACCAGCATAAACCAGCAAAATACCAGCATAAACCAGCAAAGGACCAGCATAAACCAGCATCCCAGCATCAAAACATACCTAACCAGCATATGCTGGTTTTTTCAGCAGGGTTAACTGTGATTTAAAGTAAAAATTTGATGTTAAAGTATTGGAAGGAATTAAGACCGAACATTTGATTAATGTAGGTATAAGCTCTTAAAATTACGCATTACACCTCATACAACCTTAATGAGTGATATCTTAATGACAAATACGAGATGAATATTGACCCGTTTCCAATTTCTCTTGAGTAGTTCATCACTCGTAATATGTAAACAAGACGAGTTTGATATTTCCTCTGGTCCAAATTATAAAGAAACCATGAATTATATTTAAAATAGAGTTCTAATTTAAATCCAGCGATGTGCATTTAACAATTTTGCCTGTCCTGCAATCATTAAGCGATTGATAAATTATTACATGAGCGCATCGTTGTGTCGTATTGACTGTGGTGTCGCGGCACACTGCTCTCATATACACATACACAGAGAATATAATAATGTGTAGAAACATGCATTACGCTAGTATGCAGTATGCAAAAACGTATTCAGCCTATCAAATGTGCTGGGTGCCTTGCTTGTGGTCTTTTGCGCGAACGAAGATTTTTGACATTACCTTAAGTCGACAGAGGAATCAGTGTCAGGACAGTTTTCTTCGGTATACGTTCACTGTATTTATTACTCTTTTCAAATATAAATTCCAAGATTCATAGAGGAGCTCTACCGCGACGAAAAAACCAAACACTGAGTGATGACACTCCCCCATCTCTCTCTCTCTCTCTCTCTCTCGAGATGTGAATGATGCTGACCCTCTCATCTCTTCCTATAAAAGGTACAGCATACCGAGATTACAACGAGGTATGTGTGGTACAAAATGACTGTGGATTTTCTTTTGGATTGCACTTAAAATCCACTCCTGTTGAAGTGCAGTTCATGTGTTACAGCATCGTGATATTCATGTCTCCCTTCAAGCTGAAGTCGTTCAGTTGTGTGTTTGTTTACTTAACCCCAAATAATAGAGCTGTTCAGTTTGCACTTCTATAATCAAGAAGAAATTGCATGTTTTGGAGCCATGTGTTTCCTCATGAAATTAGTAGGGTTTTGTAAACATCAGTTTGCTATTTGCCGCTATACTGTACAGCTATACTATACTGACATTTAAACGAAGTCGCAATGAATCAGCATTTGATTCCATTTCTGAAAGACATGCTTTTTAGATAATGGCAACTGCTCTCTTAATGTGATTCAGATGAATAACTGGTATGACTGTAATGTGTAACAGTGGAGGTTTCAGCTATTCATAACAATCTGCTCTTGGCTTCGTTTTTTTCCCTTTGGTTTACAGCCTGTAAAATTAAGTTGGCTACATACTTGCACTAATGCATGCCCAATCTCTATTGCTTTCACCTATTTAAATAATGTGATATGATAATACCAACCATGAAAATAACAAAATTTTCGTCCATTAAATATTTTAAATATTTAATAATAAATATTATATATAATTAACTAATAATGATATAATAATAATATAAGTAAACCAGGTTATTTGGTTATAAGAATGATTTCTTAAAGCAGGGGTCACCAAGTTTGGTCCTGGAGGGCCGGTGTCCTGCAGAGTTTAGCTCCAACCCTAATCAAACACGTCTGAAGCAGCTAATCAAGATCTTACTAGGTACAGGCTGGTGTGTTGAGGCAAGCTGGAGCAAAACTCTGCAGGACACTGGCCCTCCAGGATCAAGTTTGATGACCCCTGTCTTAAAGGGACAGTTTTTTAGTTTTTTTCTTTTAATTTTTTTTCCTTTTTTATTTTTTGTGTGTGTATCTCTTATGCTCATAGTTTCCCCCCCCCCCCTCCATTGTCAAAGAGGAAAATATGGAATCCTGTTATCCGCAATGGAATAAAAATGTTTTAAAAACTGTGATATTTTATCTCACATTTTGGCCTTTTTATCAAAATCCAACAATATCTCTATTTCCACATAACTTCACACCATCCACATAACTTCAGTGAGATGCATCCCTTTACCCCAATCCCAAAAGCAGTAGTTACATAATTTTTATGTGTGATTCAGATGATTACTGTATATTTGTTTGTTCCAAACCCATTCACTATACACAAGCCCTAATGCATGAAATTGCCATTGTGTTCCACATTTGTCTGATAATGAAACCCCTGCTAAACATAACAACTAAAAGAGGGACAAGATTTCAGAAGATGTTTAAAACGGTGTATGTGTGAATGCACTGTGTGTGTGTATATAAAAACAATTCATAAAAACATAGGCTGTATATCCCATTTACAACCCTGATTTGCTTTCAAAATGATTGTATAAAGCAGAAAACTAAAGGATAAAAGTTAGCTGCAGGGTTATAGTCATCGAACATCTGTCTGACAGTATATTGCATGCATATCTCAGCTGTTTTATGAGAATGTTCCTCAGTGCTGGAGGAAACAAATGACTGAATGTGCTTGAACACTGAACTAGACATCATAACTGTGAATATTAAAGGCCAATAGGAAAATGTGGTAAACCTTTTATTAATCACTGTAACTTGCAACACTAAAAAAGATGTCATAAAATGCTGATGGGAAGCAATTTAATTGGGTTTTAAAATCACCACACAGCTAGTAAAACACTAAGTGAGCATAGCAGTTAAACCACTGAGTCCTGTAGTGTGATGATATTTGGATTTTTATTTATTTTTTTGCCAGATGGGGGCAGTGCAGGATCAATATATTGTCCTAGTTTTCTAGTTTTGACCAACAGTAACACTGGGTAGTTGTTCCAATTTGTTGCAAGTATACGTAAGTGTAGGGTTAAAACTGAGACCAACACGACAACATTGACTGCTGTTCCATTTATCTATTTAAAAATAGAGTTAAAACAGTAATATTGAAATATTAATGGAATATTATTACAACAGGTTTATGTTTTGATATATTTTAAAATATACTTTGTTTCTATGATCGTAAAGCAGAATTTTCATCACATTTTCAGCCCTCCAGTTTTCAGTGTCACATGATGCTTCTGAAATCATTCTAATATGCTGATTTGATGCTCTAGAGACATTTTTTTTTTTACTATTATGAGATTTTAAAACAGTTGTGCTGCTTAACATTTTTTGTGGAAATGGTGATACATTTTATTTCAGGATTCTTTGATGAATAGAAAGGTCAAAAAATGTTACAAATCTTCTGTAACCTAAATGTCTTTATTGACACTTTACTGCTAATTTAATGTGCCCTTGCTAAATAAAACTTTGATTGATTGATTGATTGCTCCAAACCTTTTAACTTTTAATTTATATAACAGCCATGAATATGATTTACTTCTTGCTAGTTGCTGTTGGTATTAGAAGGAGAGACGTTGTCAATCTATAAAGCATTTGATTGGACAAAAATCTGTGTAGTTCGGGATTTTAGAAGTACACTAGCATGTAGATGAGATCAAAGCAACACACACTTGGACTACAAGCCACAAAACTCTCATTTTGGTGTTTAATAGCATAAAAACATTACTCAAGCTCGTATCTGCTACCCACAGACATCCTCTATTGTGTTTTATCGTGTCTTGTTTTATGCTTGTTGTTATCCCTCCAAATACAGCCCCTTCTTTTCAAAGCGCATTCATTGTGCTCAGTGCAGTGGTGCAGTTGACTTTGAAATGAATAAAAGGAAACTTTTTGCTAAATGAAAGTGAAAACCATGCCAATTGCATTTTGAAGTTCTCTCTTTTTTTTCCATCTGCAAGGCCAGAACTGTTACTTTTCTTACAATCACAGTTCCCCACTTTATATGCAGTGAGAGTATAGCTGCCCACACTGGATTTTGCTTTGTCAAGGTGACGGGATCCTGTTTTCTGTGTCAGCTAAGATTCCCATCAAGACTAGCATCTCCTGGCAGAATATACTCCACTCTTCTGATCCCACAATTTTTCGCTCAGTCGAGCCAAGTCCAGTCCACACAACGCTGGGAGCTAAATCCACCTCATCCATCACAGCCAGACCTGATGCAGTCGGCACACACATATAGTGTATATGAGGAGGGACCAAAATAAAGAATCTCACAGCCATAAAACAGGATCAGGTGTGAACAATCTTTAGGGATGTATGATATATCAGTACCATCGGTTATCAGCTAGTTTTGGTAGATATTGAATATTCTTTTTACTCATCTTTTTACATTTAGATTACCTTCACCTTCTACCTTCTAATGCTCGCTTAAAGGAACTGTTTACCCATAAATAAAAATTTGCAGAAAATGTACTCACCCTCAGGCCATCCAAGATGTAGATGCATTTGTTTCTTCATCAGAACAGATTTGGATTTGAATTTAGCATTACATCACTTGCTCACCAATGGGTCCTCTGAATGGGTGCCGTCAGAATGAGAGTCCAAACAGCTGATAAAAACATCACAATAATCCACGAGTAGTACACACAACTCCAGTCCATCAACTGACATCTTGTGAAGTGAAAAGCTTAATGTTCGAGAAAAAAAAAAAAAAAAAAATCCACCATTAAGGCGTTAACTCCTGATTCAGACGGGAGGACTTTTTAACTGGAGAAAACAATATTATACATAGGACTTGTATTTAGCAACAGTTTGAAGTTAAAATGCCTTATTCGTGGATTTGTATCTTACAAACACACAGCTTGTGGATTACTTATGTTACTTGTGGATTATTGCGATGTTTTTATCAGCCGTTAGAACCCTCATTCTGACGGCACCCATTCACTGCACAGGATACACGGATCAGCCAGTGAAGTAATTTTCCCAAATCAGTTCCAAGGAGTCTTGTATGGCCTGAGAGTGAGTACATTTTCAGCAAATCTTTATTTCTGGGTGAACTATTTCTTGCAAGTCAACTTCTTAAAAAATCACTAATAACTGATTTTAGTTTTTAGTGTTTTAATTTCTTTAGGCAAAATAGCATAGTTGTTTTAAACGGATATCACTAATCACTAATTATTGGCTTATTGATATTGGCCAGAATTTTAAGATCAACGCCTCCCTAAAATTATTACTTACTTACAAAATACAACACAATGCAGACACCTGCCATTTCATTTTGGAAAAAAAATGTTTAATGAAAACGTTTGAACTTTTTATTTTACCTTAAAAAATAAGGGACTTATTTTTCAGTATTTATTTGGCCACTGCTTTACAAATGAATAGCTGTGCATTGTACCTTTCAGCACATGTAAATCAGCAGTGCTCTGAAGCGTCAGTCTGCTGTCGTTATATTCCAGTCAGAACAGAGTCTTTAACTGGGGAAGAAGAATCAATGGAATTCATTAAACCTTGATGGCCTCTTGTTGATGGACCTTTCGTCTGTTTCCTTTTACTACAGTAAATGAAATGTGGACAGCTTGTTTAAAAATGCTGACCCCTGCGCTGACTAAGGAATTGAGCAGAATAAAAGGACTTGGCATAAACAGTAATGTTTACCTTAAAGAGCTCAAGCGTATTAGCATAATAAGAGCTTACATGTTGACAGATGGAAGCAGCCTGTGGATGTCAACTAGCCAGCTGGCACTTTCTGATATTTTGGGAATGTTCAGATTTTTTTTTTTTTTTTTTCCGACAGGCATAACATTATTTGGCTTTTGCATTCACTGCTTTGTGCCGCTTCATTTTCCAACAGACAATAGACAGTGAATGGTTCAGACCCCAGGAATGTTCCAGACTGAGCTTTATCAATAGCTTGTTAGGCAATGATGAAAGGAAAGTCTGCATCAATTTAGCTCCATTTGAGCATTTTTGAGAAAACAAAACTTTAATGAACAAAAAGCAAGACAAAGCTTTTCATTACACAGACATTTAGAGCGATGCACAGCAGTTTACTGAATAAATGTGCTGCAGATTTGGAGTTGGTTTTTGGCATGACAATATTGGTTTGGCTCTCTTTGTGCTTTAGCGACAGTTTCCACTACAAGAAGCACATAATGCTCAGCTTCACTCTTAAAAGAGTCTGCAATAGCATGTTATATCCTATCAGGAGTTCTTCAGTTATGACTAAAAAACAACATACTATTTTTTTTGCTATCAGTCTTTCATTAAGCCTTTCATTAAGACTAAATGGAATACTTCAGAATATTATAAAGTGATGCTGTATGTCTATATGTCAGAGTAATATGATAGAAAAAAAATATTCTTCCATTTCACATTACGGCTGTTGACCCTTGTGAAAAACAAGTGTACTTGATTTTATTGAGAATGCACTTGTACTTTAAATTTCAAAAGTATATTTTTAAAAAGCTGTACTTGCAGATCATATAACATTAATGAAATAAAAGGCCACTTAAGTGTACTTAAGTGCATAAGAGAGGACACTCTTATGACTATGCAGTAACTAAATCATGTTTCAATAATCTTTTGTCATGCTTTAAAAAAGTGCACTTGTTTTTGATAACATACCATAACATACCAAAGCACATTTCAATACTGCATATAAAGTAAATATATTTTAAATGTACTAAGTTGCAACTTCATCATTGCATACAGGGCTGATTTTAGCAAAGAAAAACTGTGAATAGGGACAGATAGTGATAGAGCAAGTAATTGAGAATGAAAGAAGGGAGAGAGAGCGCAGTGATCCAGTAAAGAAGGGTATGTCTGTTCTTGATGAGTTGGCCATGGATGACGGGTGAATGACCCTTGCTAAACTTGATATGCAGAGTCATCAGTGAGATCTGACAGACAGAGATGATTAATGCTGGTGAGGACAGTGGTGGAACTCCTCTTCTATTTGCCCTTTATCATCTCGGCCTGAGAGTTTAGTATAGTTTAGTAGAAGTCGGAGCTGATTTATGTGACTGGAGAAGTTGGGTCCTGCAGCTCTCTGCTCCTATAGATATTGGGAGAGAATGAAATCTGGAGCCTGTAGCCTATTGGTGACAGAACTGCCTAAAAAAAAAATCTCCTAATACACACTTTCCATGCTCACACTACTAGCTCAGTTCATTTATCTGCTAATACTGTTCGACAGTGAATAATTTGTAATAGAGGAATTGTCATTTAGTACTTTTTTTGTTCCTGAAAGTAATTCAAATTCTCACTATAAGAGATTCATTTCTGTATTAGCATACTGAGATGGATGGTGCAAATTACAAACAATCATAAATAAATAAATAAATAAAACAAACAAAAGTAAAAATAATAAAATAAAAATAATTGCTAGCATTTTTGCATCCAAAATACATACACAAATATAATATTATATTATTGAAATTATAATATTTTTGCATAATTTGAACATTACAGCAGGATTTGGAAATTGGAATTCTGCTCAAATTATATTTTTCTTCACACATCACATTTCATATTTCATTTCAAGCAATCGGTCTTTACTGTTGTCTCTTTAGACAGAACACTAACTTTATTAGGTTCAAGTATTGTTTGATGTGGCAGGAAATGAAGCCACAACTACAGAACAGTTGTAAATTTTGAAAAATTAATAAAGCGAAATCATCATGTTTATTGCACTCTTTTTTGTATTTATTTAATCATATTTTTGTGATTTAGCATAGTTTATGATTGAAGGTCTGGGTCTGGGCCATAGGTAAAACAATGTAATTTATACATAAGACATATTAGAAAAGTAGCAAAAATAATATTAAACAAATTGAAATCTGTAAATCTGTTGGTTACAATAAAAGTTAACACCCGAGACACAAACATGCCAAAAGGTGTAGAAACACCCATACCTTTTTAACCTCCACAAGTGAACAGACTTGGAACAAATAAAACAGGAAGCAAACACATTTTTGTACAAGAAAAAAAAATTGGCAGTGCTGTGCTGTTGCATGTATGACTGCACATTGTCAAAAGTACACTACACTTTCATGACACTTCAGGGCCTCAAGCTCACTTGCTGAATATAAATGCATACACAGGTGCTGAAAAACAGCACTTTGTTGAACATTTCTTTCTTTCTGAAAAACTGAAGGAACAGAGTTTTAGTTATGTCTCATTGCAAGTCATGTACTTTGCTGGATTACCACATCACTCATTTGAATCTGAAAATGATTCTAGTCATAAAACAATACTGGACATGGCAGGACACCATGAAAATCAATACAATACAATATATCAGGTTTCTTTATCATTTTGCCTTTGTCTGTTTTCAGGAAAACTGATGGTGTACTCAGAGTTTGTCAGCACTGCACTTACTCCAACATCCTGCATAAAGAACTGAACGTGCAAGAGCTCACAAACCATAAACAAGGTTGATTTCCAGGAAACGAGAGTCTCACAGAGTCAGCTAATGACGACAAGGTATAAAACAAAGAGCAGCAGTCCATTTCTATTGCCTAAGGTAGACAGCCTGCAGTGCAGTGCTGCCATATAATACACAGCCTATGAGTAACTCAGTGAGCCATTGATGATTGGACGCCCTCCATTTCAGCTGCGTCACTGCCATTGTAAAGCATTATTTAAAACAATTAATCTTTTAGGTGGTTCTTACAACATGAAAAGGTGAAATGTATTGTTACCTTCTATATTCACTCCTGATTCATTATAAGCAAGGACAAAAGACTTTTTTTTTTTTTTTGCAACCTTACATTCTTGTTCTTTGTATAGCCATTGCATGAGTTACAAATGTTTCTTGTTTGGTTCAGCTGACATTGTGCATGTCTTTGTGAGGAACTTCCCAAAACTGTATTAATTTTTTTCCACGCTGTAACATAGCTGAAGCTTTGCAGGTCTTGTGGGAATTTCTGCTTCTTGAGGAGATTTGTTGAGACTTACAACAGCAGGTTTGGACAAGATGTTTTCCGATTCTTGGGGGGAAAATAAACTGCAGGAAGCAGGAACATTTGGGATTGGGATTAGGGAGATTTCATGTCAAAAGGTGTCAGATCTAATTAGAGTTTACTGAGAGAAATAAACAGAGATTATAATTTGCATAGGACACATTTTTGAAGGAAGGAAAAAGCATTTTATTTCATGTCTATGTCCAGAAGGAAAAGTTGTTTTGGAAAATGATGTTGTAAACATGAAGAGTGTTTATTTAGTGCACATTGTTCTGAATAATTTTGAAGCTGTTTACCAACTAAATTCCAATAAATTAACTTAAAACATAAGAGAGAGAGAGAGAGAGAGAGAGAGAGAGAGAGAGACTAGTCAGTAGAAAGAGACTAGAAATCTATTTCCTGGGACAACGGGCACTGGGCATTATACATATTTGACTCCCATATTTGATCTCTATAAATTAGCACCAAACAGAATTGTATCAATTGAAGTTACCGCTTTTTCAAATTTATGCCACTTGGTGGCAATAGTAACACATATCATAGACAGCAAGCGAATCGTGTTTGACCCATCAATTTAATCAGTTGCTGATAATACTGCATAATACATTTAGTATTAATATACCGTCATGCGATTTCATTATTTTCACAAGTGGGCAAAAAAACTATATAAAATGTATCTTCTTGCTTCAGTGATATGCAATTTAAAGGGTCCTGCTGTCCAGATCAGGTAGCCTACTTACTTTGTGGTTCAGTGACTGAACTTCAGTGTACATATATCTCACTATATACACTGTAAGATTTTCATCTGAACCACAAAACCCCTATGCATATCAATGAAACAAGAAAATATATTTTACACAGTATTGTTGCATGCTTGTGAAAATATATTAAAAATATTGGATTCGAAATCTTATTTAAACTAGGAATAAACAACATTTTTTGGTCATACTTTATTTTAAGGTTCAATTCTCACCATTAACAAAACATTAACTATGACTTTTGCCGCAATATAAGCTATTTGCTGCTTATTAACAGTAAGGTAGTTGTTAAGTTTAGGTGTTGTGATTAGGGATGTACAATATGGTCATGCAGAAAATGTGCTTTATAAGTACTAATAAACAGCCTATAATAACTAGTTAATAGTGAGAATTGGTCCCTAGACTAAAGTTACCCATTTTTTAAATAAAAAAGTTATTACATAAAATAAGTTAAAATATTCCACATAATTAAAAAAATAAAAAATAAAAACCTGCAACATTAATCTTGTGACTTATTGTAGCTCAACATTATCTGGATCACATGGATCATCAGGCAAAAACATATGGAGTAAACACAGTTTGCATTAAAAAAGAACAAAAGAGGGACAAACCAGATGCTAAGACATTCTCAAATTCATATTAATTTTTCAATATAAATTCAGAGTATTCAAATTATTATACTGATAGCACAGTTTATAATTAAAATGTATTAACAATGCCAGTTCCACTTGTGGTTTCAGACTTCTGGACCTGAATGTTAAGTACAGCAGGTCTTTCAACTTTTTATGCAGAAATTGTTAAGGTAATCTCTAGTTATAGATTTTCATAAATTTAATCAACCTCAGATTTACAATCACAAGTAAGCTCAGTTTAATACACCGTTAATAAGAATCTGACTTTTGACATTTCTCTCCCACTCACTCTCATTAGCATAAAAATGTGTCATTATTTTCAGGAAATATCATATAATAATCTTCTCTAATACAACTAATGGGATGAATGCAGCTTATTTATTAAGCTCAGCTTGACACAACGTTTCATCTGGGGTTGTTTGGTAGGCTTCCAGTTATGGTGGGTGTGCTGCTTATATAAACACCAACCACAAGTGATTAAGGTTCAATAAAGATGTAATATTAATGTCAAGGATATTATGCAGTCATAGCTCCAGAAACCATCCTGCAGGACTGTGGCCTTGATTACAGGAAAACCACCTGTACAAATGACCTTCATTTATGCAAGGTAGAGTGAAAGAGCATCTCTGCACACTTACAGGCCCACTTTGATTAAAGTAATCAGTTTTCTAAATGTTAGTTATATAAAAACAAAAATGAATAAAGGCTCCCATTACCATGCAATACTGTATGCTGAAGAATTTAATAGTACTCTTGAGAACCGATTTATATTCCTGTTCACTGCTCCTTTGAAAATAATGTGTAATGGTCCCCTAATGATTGCCGGCATCAAAATTTGTTCAATGGACAGAGAAAAAGAGAGGCACGAAAGGAGGAATGCAAATAAAGTAATACATAAGGCTAGTAGCGTATGACAGCAAGTATAACGTGTGCCGTATTTAAGTCCAATTTCAAGCACCGATAGTAAATATGCACATATGTGGGCTATTTACACTTTGAATATATATATATATATATATATATATATATATAGCATATTTGCAAATGTGATTGCTGTGACTGAAATGTGATTTTCAGGGGACAAGTTCATGCAAAACAAATTTATACTTTGTTTGCAAACGCTTGCAGCAAATGTACTGTGGCAGCTAAATGGAGGAAAGGAAACAAATCTAATTTGTCATCTAAATGGGCTGAATATTTAGATTCTGACAGTAAATAAAGATGGTAATGAATGTACAACAAAAGTACACACAAGTATGGCACAAAAGTAAAACACAAAAAGTAATCTTATTTTGAATAAAAAAATAAACTCTGTTGTCACTCACATCCTATTGGCTGTAGAATGAAGTGGTCTATAAAGTGACAGGGTCTAAAGCCCAGTGAGGTAAAAGTGTTAGGAAATTAGGAAAAAAAACCCAGGTCCACCTCTGTCTCATCTGGTGGATCAATCTTTAAAAGACAATCAGTCTTCTGAACTCCAGCTGACCATCTACAGCAGCCTACATGAAAGACAGAGCCGTTCTGGCACAGGACCGCCCTGAGGCAATGCAAACCCACCTTCATCCTCTCAACAAAACAGACCGTGAGTTAGCAGAGACTTCACTGTCTCTGAGAAAAAGATCAGTTTGTGTCCCTTAAAGGTATTGTAGTTCACCAAAAATTCTGTCATCATTTACTTGTTTTATCTAACTTTTATGATGCAAAAAGAGTATTTTTAACAGACTATTTAAGGTGCTGTATCCCATATAATCAATGTGAAGAACCGAAACTGTTGAGCTCCAACAATGAAAAAAACAACAAAACAAAACACTTTTTTACAAGTCTTCTGTAACCTTTCAATAGCTTTGTGTGAGGAACAGACCAAAAACGCAGGCTCACTGGAAAAAAAGTGCCTGTGGCGACATTTCTGCAAAATGATTTTACAGTGCTTTTTGCTTCTTACACAACACTTCCAAAGTGAGATGTCCAGTGAGTGGAACTAAAACCATATTCAGTTTTTTCCAAAACAAATAAATTTGAATCTGGCAACCTTTTATTACATTGGTTGTTGTACGTATTGCAGCAGTTCGGAAATGAAATGCCCAGTGAGTAGAGATGTAACGATTCACTCAACTCACAATGTGATACGATTCACGATACTAATTTCACAATACGATTTTTTTAAACAAAATGATATTTAAGGACAAATTATAAATGAAAAGGTGTCCTTTTATATTGCTTGGACAAAATGCTGCACATTTCTTTGTGTAATTGAAATAGGCCTATGTAAATTAACAAAGCTAAACGGAAATTTTAAAACAAACCCCAAAACAAATAAAAAAAATGATACAAATCAAAGAAATCTCTGCATATAAACAAACTATGACTTTGCCTGTGCTCTTTTCATTTAAAATTGGAGGTGACCATTCTATTTTAATCACGATCCAAACAAAGATGCTGCATACGTGTAATTTAGATTGTAATTAGATTGAATAATTTAGAAATCTGAAGCAAAAACAGAATGGTCTGGCTTTAGCTTTGTGAAATTATACTAGCCCTCATTAAACAAATCTGCATGAAACAAAAACAGCAGATGGGCTGAATGAGAATGCAGATTCACTCTCTGACAGCAGGTGGCGCTTATAGAACAGCAGCGATACAGCATTTCCTTGCTAAACAAGGCAGCACTGCACTTATGAACACTAAAATGCATATACAGGGGCAAGATGAAAAGAAAATACCAAAATTCTACCAGTGAGTGACACTAAAAAGTTCATGTAAGTTAATGAAAGTTTTTATTAATCTTTAATATGTCCCTGTAATAGTAATTTGATCTTGATTAAAAGGTGTCTTTCAGTGCCTCTGTTGTTCATTTCAGCTAGAAACTGAAGCGAATTGTATGTAGCCTAGTTTTTGGAGTTTTGCAAAATGTAGACCCGAGACGTGTTTTCCAATGAGTTCAGCTCATTCAGTCATAAGGACTGTAAAAGAGAAACTGAAACATCAATGCATAAATGTGTCTGGTGGTAAAAATGTTCATACTGATTTATGTGTTTTTAAAGGCAGTTTCTAAATGAACATTATTTACTATCTGCAGATTTAGAGCCGCTAAATAAAGTGCTATAGTGCTACCATTGAACTCAATACTCTAATTCTGCCTCCACGAGTGGAATGTAAGTGGGACAAAAATAAATCATCCAAGGCTAGTTTTAGAAAGTTATCCAGCTACACTATAGAGCCATTATGTGTTAAACAATAGTGTATTTTTTATAATTAATGAGGTTGCTATGTGTGTAACCAATAGTTTGTGTGCAAGCTTTTCACTTTGTGTGTGTGTCTTTCTGTTTGAGGTAAAGTATTAATTAAAAGAACAAGTTCATTGTGAGCTTTCATTTGGAACTCTGTTATATAAAAGAGCGAGTTTTAATTCCTCAGTTAATTAAGCTGAAATCCTTAACTACACAAAGCAGCTCATTATCACTGTAACACATTTAAAATTTCAGTAATAAAAAAATGGCTGGCCACTTGCACACATATGAGCTAATGCTAATACAATGCTAATTAGCCAATTTTCACTCCTAAAGATGAAAATGCTGTGCTGGCCATTTATGTATAACACCACAATTCAATATTTGAATCCCAGCTGTTTGGGGTCAGTTTGTTTTTTTGAAAGAAATTAATTAAATTGATCAAAAATGACAAGTCATTCATGTTTATATAAAGAAAAAAGTCCTGAAAAATCCTGAAAAAGTCATGTTTTCCACAAAGCAATTCAACTTTTAAATATTGATAATAACAAGACATGTTTCTTGAGCACCAAATCAGCATATTAGAATGATTTCTGCAATATCATGTGACATTTAAATATATTAAAACAAATGACAGTTATTTCAAATTGTAACAATATTACACAATATTATGAGGAAAGCATAGCTAAAATACACTGGTCTGATCAGTACCGCCGCTCCCAGAGTAGCTACGTAGTTCAGGGCACCAACTCCCAGTTGGCACCATCCCAGTCGCTCAAAAAAAAAAAAAAAACTTTCGTTCTATATTAATATTAATATTAACATATACATATACATATATAAGAAAGCTTGTATGAAAGCTTGTATATATATATATATATATATATAAAGAAATATAAGAAAGCTTGAGATGAAGCCCGTGCATCACTTTCAGGTAACTTAAGTTAATCCTGTGAAACTTTTTTTTTTTTTTTTTACTGTTGATGTAACGTGTTTTAATGTCGGTAATAATTTCACCACCAACAACAACGCATCTGACTTAATATTCTAGTTTCCATGACTTAAAATGTATTAGCCTATATAAAAACAATGAGGCAATATATGGTATATGGTTTAAATATGGTTTCATTGATGTTAAAATACAAAATGTAATATAAAATAAACTATTTACATTAGGCCTATTACAAATGCCTGCAAAGGACGCCAAAGGCCTGATAATTGCTGTTGTTACACTTACGGGATGATCAAATCCTTGTTTAATATTGACCAAACATTTAATTCAAAAATCCACTTAATTTTTACTTTTTGGCCACCTTTTTGCGATAGAAATGCTACAGCTTCTTTAATTTCTTCAACAAAAACATGTGGACGTCACAACACTTACCAAAATTAACCATGGTTTTATCATAGTAAAACGGCTTAATTTTATTTTGTGTGATTTCTGAATGCTTGAGACCATAAAATCAATCAGGCAACTGTATTAATAAAATCATAGCCATAGGTAACTAGAGCTACAGTTGTAATTCATAAATAATTCAATTTAATTACAATTTATTTATTTACTTTTATATTTCATTAAAGTTCTATTTTGATCCCTTATTGTAGTTTTTTTTTTTTGAGGGAGGGGGCACAACAATACTATTTTGCGAAGACTGAAGACAAAGAACATAAGACTGGACCTCCAAAACACATCTTGGGGCTTTAAACTGATAAATCTTGCTGGTTGCAGAATCACACAACCTTTTTCAGTTGATTCACATTACACTTGGTGTTTATAGTCCAGTGAGGAAATCTGTCCAAAGCACTACCCGTTATCAGGCAGTGGAAAGCTTCCATCTTAATGGCTTTAGATTAATGGCGCTCGCGGGTCTGCCAGTGGACAGGGAGCTGCACTTTCAGATCTAGCGCCTAAACAGCAGTGTTCCAGAGTGGACATAAATCATCTAAGACTGTAAGACTGACAACAAAGTAAGCATACTTCCATTTCTAAACAAAAATGGTGTGGAAATGACTGTGACAACCATTTTTCTGTGGTTTACAATCTAAGACCATTCCATTGTTGACCTTGGCAGAAAATTATTCTAGATGAAAAATCTCCTTTTTTTTCATGTATCTTATACAGAGAGGCCATTTGAATAGTTGCAAAGACAATTACCGTGTATGAAATGAGTCTGTGTTATTGCTGATACACTTGCTCGATATTAGTAGTCTCCTCACAATTGGTTCTCCTGCACAAGACATTAACATTTGAACAGTCTCTCTTAGATTCTTGCTTGAAATTACTTTTGAAGTTATAAGTTATTATGCCCCAAGTTAATTGAATGAGCGTTTCAGACACACTAATAGCAAACGTCTGCAATCTACATATTCCAAGTGGCAAAAAAAGGCTGTTATTAATTTACAGTATGTGCTGTAACTAGCTGTTCCATCATCTCACTCTCTAAATAATTTGTCCATCCACATTTTATCTTACTATAACATTTATAGACTTTCATAATTCACAAATATTAAAATGAAATCATTTTGAAATTTCAAACTTAGAAATGTATCTAAAACGTAGCATATTTGTTACCAACTGCACTGACCAGTATGTGGTTAAAATAATGGATTCATTGATAATGAGCTTCTGGAAACAATAATATAATAAAAACAGCCATGCGTCATGGGTCTGTGTAATGCCGGTCCTGATGTTGAAGTAAGGGTTATCAAATCAAAGCTCACTAAGGCTCAGCAAGTGTAATTATAGCTCAGAATGAGGTACATTGTTGCAGTGAGTCATGCTGAGAAATCTAGTATACCCTAAATCCAGACTTAATTTGTTTATTAAAAATCTAGTTACAAAAATCATTATGGCACTAGTCAGAAATGATCTAATAGGATGGTCATTAACTGAAGGGCTCAGGTCTCCTGAGTCAACATTCAGTTTTAATGGCTTGAGCTTAATAAAATCTACTGTGAAGTGAAATCACAGTTCATGCACAGATGGTTGTAAAATGGCTGCAAAGTATAAATAAAAATACAAAATGCAACCAGGTCACAGGGCTTTTCACCCTGGGTTATTTAAACCCCAAGCAAAGGTCATAAATAGAGCAATATAAAAAAAGAAAAAAGTGGTTAGCACTGCTTTTAAACCCGGGTCACAGTGCCAAACATGTGGAACTGGTATCTTACAGCAAGCTGTTTAACAACAGACAACAAATCATTAAATGCGTCTTTGCTTTCCTCATTAAATATTCCTGGCCTTAAAAGTGTATACTTCTACTGTCTGGTAAAAAGAGGAAAAATCAGAACAGTGACAGCATGATTGTGTCTCAATGACTGATCAAAACTTAAGTGCATTATCCAGTTACAGCTAATCAAAACAGCAGTTTTAGGTCATTTATAAGCCTTTGAAATATGGTTAAAGTATGTACTGACAAATGTTTATGGTAACCTAAAATTATTTTAATGAAATATTCAATGTCATTTTTATTGAGACTTGTAATGTAAATGAAATTAAAGTAAAATGAAATTAAAATCTGTAATGACAACATTTGAAAGGATGAAATGAGACATTTAGTACATTTAAAATATATTATTAATAATACTATATTAAATCTATTAAATTCAATGTAAAATAACACACCACAGTTAAAATCATGTACTTCAGACATGCTTTAAAATGTTAGTCAACACTTAAAAATGAGCATACTTCTTTAAATCTTAAAAGATAATTAAAACAATGATGAATGAATGAATGAATGATGGTGATGAGCATTTAAAATGTACTTTCAAGTAAAACTTTTAATTTGACATTATTACAAAGTGCAATTTTTAAAAGTGTACTTAAGTATGCTAGGAAACATTGCGATGAAAGTATACTTTCTTTAAGTTCACTTTTATTTTTATTTCATTATTTTATTAATATATTTCATGAATGTTTTTTATTTCATTAATATTACATTTTCTGAAAGTACAGTTTTTAAAATATATATTTTAAGATTTAAAGTACACTACAGTTACTACACAATCCAAGTTTTCTATAGTATTCATATAAAGTCAGATGGGGATTTTGCACGACAGCGGCTGACTGGAAAAATAATAAATTAATACATTTTTAAAAACTTTTTTATTTAATTTATTTGTATATTTGTTGACTTAAAACAGCCATAGTTGACTTACAACATGTTTACAGGGCCAAACAGTTATTTAAAACATATAGACTGCATGTTCGTTACAAGGTGTATTTGTCCAGTCAGTGTTATTGACTTCATAAATATGGAATTAAGGATGTTAACCCAGAGTTTACTAATGTAAACAGTGAAATCTTAAAACTAGGAAGATGTGAAGTACACTATACGTCTCAAAATATTGCATATCATGAGTGAATTAAAGCAAGACAAGATTTTCATAACTCTGCTGACACAGAGATTAAACAAAGGCTTTTCCCCTAATCATTAATCACCTTAGAGCAAGCTCATTTTCTGCTTCTCCAGAAGGTCAGTGTGGAGACCAGGAATCCACAAGAAAAAGCTTACGGTCTTAAATTAAATGCTTTTAACTTCAAGACAATCAATTCCTTTTTGCTGGACCCACACCTATGCAATTAATTAATAACTACAGCACAGTAGACAAAGTAGCAGAGACCCAATTAATGGTGACTGCAAAAAACACGAGCCAAAATAAAACCCAAAATATTTAGCTTTTAGGCCCTGGCTATAATTTTGCATACAGCTGACTCTTGTAAATTCCAGACATGCATGAGAAATCTGGAGAGATGTGTGACCTCTGCAGCATCTTGCAGGCTGTTCATCGATGGTGGCTGTGGATTGCTGTGGCGTGGGAGTATAATTCATCTTAACATACACTTTCAGAGGTTAATCAGGTTGAGTTAGACCGTGTCTGATAAATGATGCAACACTCTACCTATTTTAACAGTCCTGGGGATCAATGCAATCGATGGCGAGAGTAATGCGGGAGGATAGTTTGGACGGGTGCCTTTGAGCATGTCCCCTGTGATAACGCATGCATTGAACCTCTATTCAGGAGGAAAACCAAATAAGTCACATTGAGCTGTGTGATGTGCAGGAACAGGCCAGTGTTTCAAACATATAACGGATTTCTAATCCAAACCGGAAAAATTATCTCTGAATCAAAGCTATGTATTTCTATATGTAACAGAGAAAAGAGATTAATTATGAACTGGGCCAAAATGTTGATCATGCTTTAAGATAATTTTATTATGTTCATCATTAAGGCGTATTAGGTGCATCAGTATGGAAGCCCGTTTCCGCCACTGAATAAAAAATAAAAAAGGTAATTGCGACTTTTTATCTCACAATTCTGACTTTTTTTCTCGCAATTGCAAGTTTATATCACTCAATTCTGGCTTCTCGTGATTCTGAGGGGGAAAAAGTCAGAATTGCTTGCAATTTTGACTTTATAAGTCACAATTGTGAGTTTATATCACAATTCTGAGAAAAAAGTAAAAAAAAATTAAATCAGAATAGTGAGGTTATATCACTCAATTCTGAGAAAAAAAGTTAGAATTGTGATATAAAAAGTGACAATTGCATGTACCTTTTTTATTTTTTATTCAGTGACGTAAACAGGCTTCCATACATCTGAGAGGAGGGGATATGAAGGCCGTTTCTCAAACGGAAGGCTGCATCCTCTGGAGGTCGCTTTTGTAGGCTGCATACGTCATCAAGCCTGGTTTATTTCAGTTAACTGAGTATTGCATTCGCGAATCAAAAGCATATTACAACAATTTACACTTAACTAAGAATAATGGTCAAATTTATAATTGTTAATATTCTAAAATAATATCATCTTTATGACGTATGCAGCCTACAAATGCGACCTCCGGAGGATGCAGCCTTCCATTTGAGAAATGGCCGAAGAAATTATTAGTGTGAAATGAGTGAAGTTAGGCATTTTATATAGCCATTTGATAGTAAAATAGCTTTCGAGATGAATGGCAGTTTTGTGACCTTATGTGTAGCATTTTATGTCTGTTCGGCGTTTTCTCATGTGTTCCCAGTGAACACGCTGCATAGATGAACTCAATATGAATACAATTTGTGTGGTCTTTTAGGGGAGAGCTGAGTGAAAGAGACAAATGAAAGAACCAAAGGCGTTATATATACAAAAAGACAATTAAAAAAAGGCATAACATACGCCTAGAATTTTCATGAAGCTGGTTTCCTATAAACAGTTTAAAATGAGCATACAAACAGCCCAAAGCGAGGTTAGTCCTTCCATGTCCTTCCTCTCCTCTCCCTCCAGACAGCTGCTACAGGCTCAGCAATTGGCAACAGCTGGTAAATAGGGCCATGACCACCTTCATCACGGAAACAGCCATGCATAACCCTGATCCAGAAGCTGGCTGGGAGCCCGACAATGTCATGCCACACAGATCTGTCTGATTCTATAGACATTTATTTATACCCTGACAACACAGGGCTGCTGAGGTGAGTTGGACTGGGACTGAAACTATAAAAATTGCAGCATTTATCTCTATGGCACTCCATCCATCCATCTATTTTCCAAACTATATTGTCCTATGTAGGTAACCTGTAGCCTATGCCACCATCTCGGCCATAGGCAGGGAAACACCTTGGATGGATGGCCAGTTAAATAAAAAAAAAAAAAAGATCTTGAATTTCAAAATATCTTGTCCCTGTCATGCCTCTGGACTGTTTGTGTGTGTTTGTCTCCCCATGTGGGCCACATGACCCAGTTTCTCCCTTGTTTGATTGCGTTCATTTGGTTCAGGTGTGTCTCGTCAATTACCCTCGTTTAGTCTTGTATATAAAGTGTTGTCTGTCCCTGGTTTCTTTTGTCTGATGTTACATCTACCTTCATGTGCTACGTGTGTTTCCTGCCTGCCTGCCTTGTGTTACCCTTGTTTTGGACTATTATCCTGAATCCTCCTACGTCGCCGCGCTCCTTGCCTCCTCACATTGCTGAGAGTCTCTCAGTTGCTGTTATGTGTATTGAGAGAACTTGAGCTTCAATGGAAGCAAAAACATCTGACTATCAATATAAAAGTCACATGATCAACATCACCAATCTGCTTATTTGATTAGTGACCCAGAAATAGTGCAGAATGTCTCATTAATTTTACGTCATATTTCTTTTTTACAGTTTTCAAAATCCTTTTTTTTTTTTTTTTTTTTTTCTAGGTTTGATTTGGATTTGAAACCAATATGCTCAATGCAATGCAAAATAGCTAAAATGCTCTTCTCCATCAGTTCATCATCAGTCACTGAATTACTGCTATGATCAATAAAAAAAAAAGACGTACACAAATTTTGTTTGCCATCTGCTTTCCACAAGCAGTGATAGCACAACAAATTGTGCCAGACAAAAAGTGCTGAGTTTTGTAAACAGAGCACAATCTATAATAAAACTCCAGTAATTTACATAGACAAGAGATGTGTTTGGGCTAAAAGAAAAAAACAGACTCTACCAGCGCAGACAGTGCCTGGTTAAACTGGATTACAGCCGGTTAGTGAAAAAGATCAATGTTGAAGTGCTGTGTGGAAAAGTATGGTTATTGAGTAAGACCAATGCTGCAAAAGTGACACAACTTAGTCTATTCACCCCTGAGACTTGTAAATATGGAGACTGAAAGCATGTAAAGAGATAGCAGAGCAAAGCCCTATTCCAAAGAGCTAATCTTGCAAAAGCGATGGATGTGTATTACTGAAAGCCCATTCCAAGGATAAAAAGCATCTGTTTTATAAATAACGTAAATGAAAACATTCAAATTTGTATCATGGTTTGAACAGACAAAGATGAGGGGAAGGTTTTCTGTGAGTAAACTCCTACATTAGGACCTACTTCTCATACGAAAGTATTTTGTTTTTTCAGATTTACAAGAGATGCTTATAGTCATAAAGGAACAACACCATATCCATCTTGCTCTCTTTTTAAGTATGTCTTTTGCTTGGAGAAAAGTAAGAAATGGTATCACTGTAAGGGCCTAGAAACACATAAAGAGCATTCAGAGTTTAGTTGATGCTTTATAGTGACATAATCCCCATTGAGGAGAAGAGGCCTCCAATTCAAAGCTGGAGCTGCTAAATGCTTCGATATCAGAGCTCTGACCCTCAAAAAAGGGTTAAAACCAGTCGAAATAACAGCTAATTCCTCAGTGTCCACAGCAGACTATTTTAAAGCTAATCCAAACTCCTCAGATTCCACTAGTGCTCTTGATGAAAAGCTGGTGGACCATTATTCTCCACTTTATCTGCTGGGCACGAGCTGTTTCAGATTCATGCCCTTGAGATATATGGGAAGTGTGACAGGACCAGATTCCAAACACTGAGCCTCAGAAATATGTACTGTGCCAGTAATAGGATTCCAGGCTTATTCAGACAATAATAATGGAAAAAACTGTGGCCTCAAAATGCATGCAAAATTTTTGAAAATACATGAATACCAATATAAACTTTTTTTTTTTTTCAAATGCATGAATAACAATATAAATAAATGTTTATTTCATCATCTACTTGAGGAACTATCTACTTGAGGAACTACTGGAAGCTGTGTAGAAGTGTATCTCACCCATAGATAAGTTTCATATTTACCTTCAAGTATTTTATGCATGGACATATTTAAATAGATTTCATCCTTCATCCATCCATCTCTACTTCACGACAGACGCTAAACATTTTGCTACACTGAATTTACAGTGCATATCAATTTATTTGCAGTTTCTTCCACAGCCACCTGGGAAAAAAACTGTATATTTATAAGGATGGGATTGGCAGTCTTTAATTTGCTAGTGGTGGCTTCCCCTGACCTTTGACAAATCGACCACATTCATTCACATGGACAGGATATTTTGAGGTGAGATGAGATATCTGAACCAACATGACCAACTGCATCAAATAATATCATTAGTTTTCCCAATAAAGACGGTCTTTAAGTTATTGTATTAAACCTGTAGTTTGCTTTGATTTCTTTTATAATGTTTTTTTCCCTCAAATGTCATCAGGTAAAGCCAGCCCATGCCCAAGCTTATTGGAAAATATGTGGCAACATTTCTGCAAAACGTTGCAGAAATTACATTGATTCGTGCACATTTTGCAACAATTTTAAAGTGACATGTCAGTGAGTTGCACTAAAAGTGTATTCTGTTTTTTTTTTTTTCGAAAGAGATAAACATGTTTTATTATATTATTTGCTGTGTGTATCACAGCAGTTTGGAAATGAAATGTCCGGCGAGTGGTGCTAAAAGGTTACATTTACATTATTTTCAAATGCGAATATAATGTGAAGCACAATCTTTTAGCACCACCTACCTGTACACTAAAGACTACCCTAATCCTAACCAATAGTGTTAACAAAAGCAAACATGAGATACAAATGCATTTGCTAGAACAACCATGCCATTTTAGCTTCCTTATACAAGTCTTTGAGCTCTTTTATCACAGTGTTTATGATGGTGTTTATGGAAGCCCGTTTCCAGTTTGATAAAGTTTAAAATGAGAAATTGTGTGACACTGTGAGATTGTCAATTGTGCAACATGAAATAGCAATTACAATATTTAAAGCCATCTTGGAAACTCAATCCGGCAGATGTTTGTTTTCAGTAATGAAAGTATAGCTATCTAAATATAGAAATAATGAAATCTCAAAAAACTACTAGCAAGACTCGCAATTCAACATTTTTAATCAGCAAAAAAAATCTGACATGAATGGTAGGCTATATAGTACAGTGGCCCATTAGTGCATAACATAACGGAATCTTCACAACACAATGGAAACAAGCCGCAACACAACGAAATTAGCAAAACACAATGGAAACAAACTGCAACACAATGGAAAT
>JAFVLL020040390.1:5151-86198 GCA_021397915.2 Tor tambroides
ACATTTAAAATAACTGTTTAAATGTTTAAATGTCTTTTGCTCCGTGTTTTTTACGAAATCAGTGACCTAGCTTTTTTCAGGTGCAGCTAGAGTGTCCTGCTTTAGTATGTAATGTCCTCTGACATCATTTGTGTGTGACAGAAATAGATACCAGTGCTGTCAAATGATTAATCGCAATTAATCGCATCCAAAATAAAATCTTTTGTTTACATAATATATGTGTGTATACAGTGTATATTAATTATGTATATATAAATACACACATACAATATATATTTTGAAAGTATTTACACGTGTATATATTTATATTCATATAATTTATATTATATATAAGTATATTTAATATGTAAACATATATTTTTCTTAAATATATACATGCGTGCGTGTGTGTGTGTTTATTTATATATACATAATAAATATACACAGTACACACATATATGTATTATGTAAACAAAAACTTTTATTTTGGATGTGATTAATCACGATTAATCATTTGACAGCACTACTGCACACTGCCTAGTCATCCTCTTTTTCTGTCTTATGACTGGTGTCAACCATTGTTAAGGTGCAGTACTGCTTCTGTGATAGAATGTCAACCTCATAGTTAATGGAGCTGGATTTTTTATGGTATGTGTAGTATTAATATGATATGAATATTTCTTTTTTTAAATACCACAGTTATCGTTAGTACCTGTATGTTTTGACAGCCCTAGTCAGGACCATGGTGCAATACCTCTGCTGTTAAAAATCAACAAAGCTTTGTTGAGAAAATTGGATGGCAGCAGTTTTGTTTGTGGTGTGCCCTTGTGGAGTCAGTTTTTGTCATGAGTGCGTGTCGGGCAGCTGCTCTCTGAGGCCGTAACAGACCCATTGACGGATTCACTCTCACTGGGCAAACAGGAAGGAGGGGAAAATGGAGGAAACAGATTCCACAGTTCATTCCTTTCAGCTGGCCCAGTGGTCTCGCACACAGAGCCGCTTCAAAACCTAATCCCCCCACAGAAAGCAGCTCTGTGCTGCTAACATGCCCCTCATTTCCATAACACACACCTGCCTCATGCTTTTGTTTCTGTGTGAAAAGCTGTTGCATGCAGCCGTCCAGTCTTTTGTATGTGTGTGTAACACTTTTAGTGTTCAGAAATATTAATACTGCATGTGTTAATAACAGTTTTTGTCTAATATGTCTCTGTTTGTGTATCAAAATTAGAAGAGCTTTCTCAAAACAGCAATCTTCAGTCTGATTGGCTAGCTTTCACATCACACTCTAAAAATATCAAAACCACTAGTGGGTTTTTGGTTGACTAGACAGTCATGACCCATTCCTACTCAGTAATTTTGACCAGCGTTTGACAGTCGCTAGCAGAGGTCTTGGGGTTTCACATACAGAGGATCTCTGTTGTCTCCGGCCAAGAGGTCGGTCCTCTTTTTGTCCTTGATCTGTGTGGCTGTACACACAAACTCCTCATATTCAGCAGGAAAAACAGAAATATCAAGTTAGGACTACATACAAAACTACGAGGCTCCAGTGAGCTGCGAAACTTAATAAGGAAGAAACTTTAGAGGTGTGAATTCTTGTCATTTTTTTCAAGTACCATTATAGTTGCTCTTTCTTAACTTCCGTCTCTAATGCCTTAAGGCCTCAAAAATGAGGAGAATTCACATAAAAATGAAAACATTCACAGAAATATATGCCAAGATTTGTCTGTGGCTTGCAGATTTAATCTAGCCAGTTGTTTTGCTTTGCTAACGGTCAAACCGTTTTGAAAACTTGTTAGGCAAGAGCAAATACTAAATCTTATTAAGTTTTTGTTTACGTTTCACAGTAAGGTTGAATTTGTTATTAATGCATTAGATGCAACAAAAAAATCAACACATTTTACAGCATTTTTTAATTTATTCATTATATAGAATACATATAAAATTAATTAAGTGCCTTAAAATTGTTCATTGTCGTTATTTCATGTTAGCAACTGGAATATAAATGATAACATACACAGCCTAATAATTTCTTAATTTTATAAATCCTTAAAAAGATGCATATTCTGTTCTCCTGGGTATAGAAATTCACACATAACCCATTTTAGAGTCTGTCATCTCAGTGTGTGCCATCTTTTGTCATAATCTATTTTTTGTACATGTCATTTTGTGTTTCTGCCTTGTCGGAATGGAATACTAGCATACTACTTACGTCATACTGTTTGGTATTTATTGAATTTAAATGTAGTTTTATTCTCCCCCTTTTTTAGACATGAGAAACAACAGTTTGTAGTGTGCAAAAACTGAGTGTTTCAAACCATGGTATGCTACACTGGAACACACTCGCTGAATTAAAAATGCAACAGTGATATCATACGGCAGTTATTGTCTCTAAATAAAAAGTTCAGTTGCATTTTCTATCCAGTTTTAAGCCGGGCTCACACTGTGCGATCTTTTAAAAGTCCTTTAGGATTGTACTTGTCAGACTGTACGAACATGATGATCATGTCACACTATGGGATCTCAGTTGTCATTAATGTCAGACTGTACGACAGTCAAGACGAGTTAAAAACGGGTGCGCGCAAGAAAACTTGTCGGGAGTTTTACATTATCAACCCATACACGTCCAGTAACTGCAAACTGCATTGCACGCAGGACCGAAATGTTGGCTATCATGAAAAGTATATGAACGGCGGCAATACCGGCGTATTTAAGAAGAATAGTGTATGCAGCTCTACACACCCACATGAAAACAGCAGCGCAACCAGTGTTTATATAGAAAAGGCAACATATCAGATGAATTCCGTGAGCGGAAGACGGGAGCGCCGGAGTTTATGGCTGATAGAATAATTCTCTAGCATTAATTCTGCTCATAGCTTGTCTTGAAAAACGGAGACAGTTTGACATTCATCGTAGGGGTAGTCACACTGCAGGACTTTGCGCCAAATCTTCTGACACTGCCAGAATTTCGTCGGAGGTGAAATTTGATCGCAACAGCCATTAATCGGCTGTCGGTGAACATGTCAAACTAACGATCAAAGACTACAGATTTTAGCCTAGGATTATAGGAATCTTTTAGGATTTTCAAAATTTGTCTCAGACGACCAAATCGTGGCGAAAATCGCACAGTGTGAGCTGGGCTTTGCAGAAATGTCAACTTTTGAAAGTCCATTCACATAAGTAGTTCAGAAAGACATTAAAATTACAGTTAAAATTGATTGATCACATTGGGAATTGGAGATTTAGCCCATTGCATTGTGGGATATCTCATACTGCATCTTTTAGCAAATGTAGTATGCCATCAAATGAGTATTTCATGTGTAATTCTGTGCACATTATACTGTACATACTAAAGAAAATAGTATGAGTAGTGTGACAGTATCCCATTCCGAGCATAGCCTTTGTGTTTCTAACCCAGAGCATGTGGCTATATTCTGTAATGCTTTTTTTCTCCCATTTAAAAACTGCATGTGTTTAACAGGCGTTGTGTGGAATGTCGCTCTAATCCCATCTACCTTACTTCCAGATGACAAAGAAACCTCACAGGCTGCACTGGGAAAATTACTATGAGAACGAACCGGTCAGTATTGAAATAATGTGTCGTTGCTGTACAGAGAAGAGTCACTGGCTCCGCAAATCACTTTCCATAGCTTTTCCTTCGCACAATACACCACTCCCTTCCTCTGTGTGTGTGTGTGGCTCGGGATGTAATTAGTGTGCTCACTACATCTCACTGGCTTTCTCTTAGGCTGTGCATATTATTTGGTCATTGTGTTTTTGAGGTGTTCCCTGATCTGGCATCATGCAATTCTTCTGCTTCTATAAATAGATTGAACTCTGGGCATCTCAGTCAGATCTCTGTTGGCAAGTAAACACAACAGTTGGTTGGATAAGACTGATAAGCAACAGTACAAACAAGCTTTATTTGCATTGGGAGGGTGCTACAACTGTAAACTTGAGATTTTAGACTCTAATGACACAGAGAACTAATCCCAGACTTCACTAGCTGAGAATTAATGGGTTAAATACTACTAAATAATACGGTTGTCACAATACCAAAAATAGAGTAGTCGCATAGTCAGCCCAAATACCATTTGAAAAATGTTAAATCAAATTAGTTAGTTGTTAATGCTAATAATAATTAAATAATAATAAAGTAAATAAACTGCATGTAGCTTTCAAATTATTTTCACATATATTGGTCAGGTGAAAAGTTAGCAATACAATGATGAACAACGAAACACAATACATAGATAAAGTGGCAGGTATATTAGTCTGCATCTACACTCTGAAACTCAACGAACAGAGCAAATAATTAGTGTAGATTAACCACGTTGCCATTTCCTCCTTAAATAGGTTTGCACTGTTTACATTATAAAAAATTATAGTGAAGATTATATGTCAATGCTCTAACAAAATATAAGCTTCACTTTCTTCTTTTTAACCCTCTGGAAAAGCCTTCCCCCATAGACTTCCGTTGATCTGTCAAGTGAATTAATGTACCATAACATTTTCCTTTTGTTTTGACAAACTTGAAGGATAAAATAAAACTTATGTCTATAGTCATTTATTAAAAAATTGGAATAACCACTTTAAATTCACATTTTAATAGTGAATTTCCTGTTTCCCGTTTGATGGCGTGACTAGACCTTTGATGGAGATCTGATTGTTTAGTGCTGTAAACAGTTTTTTCATGCACTTGGAAGTCACATACTTTAGATTAAGCTTGATTTCAAGAGGTCTGAGATAAACTTTAACACTCGACACGGAAACATCTCACACAAACCAATGACCAGATCAACATGGGTATGTTGGCATGATTGTTGTTTTGATATGGTTGTTGTATTTCCTGATTGTTGGTTCGGTGTCTTCATGCTCTCTATCAGGGATCTCAAACTGGTGCCCCCTGTATATGGCCTGAATGTCCAACAACACTAGATTGCTCATGTTATGATGAGCAAATTTACTTACACTGTTAAAGTGATGCACCTTAACTTTTTGAGGTGCTGCACAACTACTTTTCTGAATGAAATACAGTTGTTTTAATTACAAATATCATATGAATTGATTGCTATGTGTTTTAGCCCTTGGCAACATAAGGCTACTAAACCTGAAATGCATAAACAATATATTAATAATTCTGAAAACACTTTTTGTAATACTACTCAGTGCTTTACTCGTCTGCCATGATAATGAATCTTTGAATTGCTTTCATTTTAGGGCTTTTCTCCACTAATTTGGATATGCAGTTGATTGTTATTAACTAAATTCATTAATTGACATACCATGTTATTAATTAGACAAAAAAAAAAAATCATTTTAATTGAATGACTAGCCTAGTACAGTATATAGTTAAAATTCATGATTCTAAAAACACTTTCAGACACTTACATTTGCTGTTACTGTATAACTGACCCACAAAAAAACTCCAGGCACAGTAATTTGAGTTTGAGACCCCTACTGTGTATGCCCGGTTTTGGACTTCCTGTATCATATTTCAGTTCACAGTTCACGTTATCATGAATGCTTGTTTAAATAAACAGCAATCAGAAGGTAAGTGTTCATAATGTGCAAAAGTGCACAAGAAACATGAAGCTTCTGTACAGAACTGTTTTGTCATATCCATGTCTTTTTGCTTCAAACCCAAAGTGTAATATGTCTGTCTGTTTGCTCAGGTCTGTTTTGGCTTTTTTATTTTTTATTTTATTTATTTATTTTTTTTACATTTCCTACCTGAAAATGTGAATGAGAAAAAACAAATTGCCAGGACTGGGTTCAAACCAGCTTATAGAGTTTCAAAACTGTTTGCCTTTCCACTGCTCTGGTATGCTATAATTTTGGCATCAGTAATGAAGCGAGGCGATGGAGGAGACACTGTCTCATTAAGGGGAGGACGTGTGTGTAAATTTGACTGTGTTGTTGTGAGTGGGAAGCAGTTGCTCTGCCAGCTGGAGCTGACCACTGTGGATGGCAGAAGTCTTGCTTCCAGATCTCCTTCACAACACTTTGCACCTCTATGGTGAAAGAGCAGTTAGAAGTGCTGACAGCCCTTGAAATGATTAACTAAAGATATAGCAATGTAAAAATGGTCAACACTGTATAAATCTGTTTTTTGTTTTTTTTTAAAGCAGCATTCACACTAAAGCTCCAATCTGCAGTTTTACAAGATAAAAATACTTGGTAAATGAAATAAAATTGTAGTGCTTTTGGACAAAACAAAACAGTAAAAATATCCATTAATATTAATATGGGCCTGCTCGGACCAGTAGCTTTTTTTATCTGTAGTGTTGGCCGATACAATATACATTTTTATACAATTTACATCTCCTCCTCAACACTTTGCATGACTATAGTAAAAGAGCAGTTAGAAGTGCTGACAGCCCTTGTAATGACAACTAGTGATATAAATGATGGCCTACATTATAAATCAATACTGATATTAAAAAAAAAATTTGGGGGGGGTTGCAAAAAAGCCATCATTATCAATATGAGCCTAATCGGACCAATGCTTTTTTTGCATGCGATCAAGCATCAATATAGAACTTTACAAGCAAAATTAAGAAATCAGACATCAAAGACAATATTGGCTAAAATATGTCTTGTTATTGACTGCTTCTTGATTTGGCTTAATGAGACGATAGCATTATCTTGGCCAGTGTAGTTATGGTCACAATATATTATTGTGTGTGTTTCTAACACTACGTTGAGGACCTCAGATCTTGCAGATGGGAAATATCTTTCATGCTGTGATTTCTGAAAGTATAAATTGATTCATCCAGATTTACTTTGTGGGATGGTGCGCATACACAGCTTCACTGAAAATGCTTTTCTTGTTCCATTTGATGGAATGAATAAAGTCATAAATTGCTACTTTGCGTATTGCCTTTGCTGGTGTGCCAGATTTCCAACGGGTGTGTAAAAGGCAAATCACTCTGAATTTTCCACTGCATGGGCAGAACATGCATATGCTAACATTCACCAGGGCCCTAATTTTCAACCAGAAAAATGTGGTGGCTCTTGCTTTTTTGACCAAACTTCATAATGACATGGTGCTCTCAGTCAATCAACCAAACCCTGACAGTTTCGCTCTGGAGCGTTGGCAGCACATAAGCCCCCAAAAAACCAAAAAGGCAGCTCTACTGTACACATTTGTGTTTGAATGCATACAAGCAGTTGAAACGCAACATACTATTAGCTTATTATGTGTTAATGTGCTGTAGCATTTTGGAAACATTAACAGAACATCATCATGTTTATAAGCATCTTGAAGAGATACTAGAGGTAATTAAATTATACGGTTGCATAGCAAACCACCCATGAGGAAACATCAGACTGTGACTGTGGTGTGAACTAATGTTTAATTGTTTGAAGTGCTGGTAACCTTTCTTTTCTTGTTGAAACCAGCAGGATTGCTTCACAGTTGAAGGGGAGGATCTTAAGCATGACTTTGAACGTTTGCAGCTGGCTATGGAGATGGTGGGCTTCCTTCCCGCCATGCGTAAACAGTGAGTTTGTCCAAAACACTGACCCCCACATGCACATACACAAAAACATTGCATGCAATTTTTGACAAAAAAAAAAAAGTTCAAAAAAGGTGATTTAAAAAAAAAAAAAAAAAAAAAAAGATTTACCAATAAGTTAAAGGATAGTACACCCAAAAGTGAAAATTACCCCATGATTTACTCACTCTCAAGCCATCCTAGGTGTATATGACTATACTGTATGTATATGACCTAGGTGTATAGGTGTACATGCCGTACACACGTACACAAGAGAGTGGCATTCCTGGCGGAACTTTTATTGGACTTCTAAATCTTAAACCTCATTCACTGCCATTATAAAGCTTGGAAGAGCCAGTACATTTTTTAATATAACTCAGATTGCATTCGTCTGAAAGAAGAAAGTCATATACACCTAGGATGGTAATTTAAATTTTTGGGTGAACTATGCCTTTAAAGTGAATGAGACCTGGGGCTGTCAAGCTGCAAAATGACAAAAAAATAAAGCACCATAAAAGTATCAGAAAGTGCTCTGTGGCCTATGTGCTACTTTCTAAATCTCCTGAAGCCATATGATAGCCTTGTTACCACAAATCAAAAATGTAAGTCGTTATTCACTGACGATTTTGACATCGATACTAGATCTCATTGCGCATTCATGAAAGCTTGCGAGAGATGTTACGTTTTGGTAATGTTATGTTAACCAGTGGTTAACATTATTGTACTTCTAGTTGGGGAGCTTTTTTAGTGAATAACAACTTAAATTTCTATATGGTTAGTGTAAATTTTATAGACTTTTTTTATAATGCTTTTGTGTTGTTTTTAAAGCTTGAAAGCTTTAGTAGCAATTTATTGTAATTGCGTACAAAAGAACAAAATCTAAATTTAAGACGTTGATTGAATAAATTATATTTTTAATAACAATGAAAATGGTGAAAAGCGTGACCATTATATATATATAAAAAAAGGTATGAAGATGATGTTTGTTAAATGCCCATTTGTGTCTCATGCAATGCATGATTTTCTTTTCCCTTGCAGGATTTTCTCTCTGCTGTCAGCTATCCTTCATTTAGGGAATATCCGATACAAGAAGAAGATATACCGGGATGACTCCATTGACATCTGCAATCCTGAAGTTCTGCCTGTGGTATCAGAGCTGCTTGAGGTACAGGATCAGTGTATCGCAAATTACATTGCTGTAAGCGTTGTCACTTGAACTGACATGATTTATTTTAGGTCATGTTATTCCAAGCCTGCATTTTCTTCTTCATGGAATGTTAAAGAAGAAATTTTGAAGAATGTACAGTACTGGTTACTTTTTTTAATGCAATACAGTGCAAGAGAACTGGAGCTTTCATGCTTCAAATAGGACACAGAAGCACCAGGAAAGTAGTCCGTACAACTTGTGCGATGTTCCCCATGCAAATAGCTTTGCTTGATGATAGACTGAAATTTTGGTCAATATTCACTGATATTGTTTACCTCCTTTTTACCCGAGAACCACCGCTACCATTGAGTAAGTGCATTAAACTCAAGAACTGATTTGTACATTATTTAATTAAGCAAAATCACATACTGTACTCTGAGTAGGTATTACATTTGATAAAGAACTTACTTTCCAGTAAACCAGTAAAAAGTACTTTCTCTATAGTATACTGTAAATGCGTGTAGTGTGAATGAAATCTGGATGGGCTCAATTCTGCCATGTTGTCATGTGACTTATGGCATCAGTTGTGCTGCTTTACAGCCATTCATAGCTCCACTCCCATGCTTCCATTGTATAGTAAAGTGTCCATCACATGCATACTTTGGAATCAAGACTGAAGTTTTAGGTACAACTGGGTACTTTTCACCTCCTGTTTTATGAATTCGGACATACAAGGCAGAAAATCTTCATTGGATAATGAAGGTTTAGAATATAGCGTTTTAAGCTCTTTATGTTCAGACCTGCCACCATACACACATTTCAAGCTATTTGAAAAAATCTGAGGAAGGCTGGGTTCCTTTTGCACAGGATTTGGTCAGCAAACTTGCCTACTTAAGGAAGTAGATTGAGTTCCTGAATGAAGGCCGTGGAGCCCTGTACTGTGGGCCTAAAGGAAATAGGATGTGATTGCCCAGAGCCTTTGAACTCAACACATACATAATGTATGTACATACCTCTCTATACCAGGACCTCTTGTGACCTAATAGCATGATCAAAGCAAACTTGGCCTTTATCTTTAGACACACACCTTCATAAATCTCTCTGAAGAAAAGAGAGAACGAACACTCAAGTGTTTTTACGTTTGCCCTCAGACAGCATAGAAAAGGAAGAGCATGTGTGTGAAGTGTGTAGGCCTGCTTGCACCTTGAAATCCATGTAATATATGCAGATGAGGCCAGTCCAGAGCTTTGATGAACCCTTTCACATCTGTTCACAGTTATAGAGTTGAATGACTCAACATCAGGCCCAACGAGTTTATATAATTAGTACATTAGATGTAGACCTCTTTGCCAGTGTGCATAGACCAGACACATATTTTTCACAGTTCACTGCTGGGTTCATTTCGGTCCTTTAATGTCTTAAAGAACAAGCCTTGGCCTGTGTTGAGGTCTCTTGATTGTTCACACTAACTCTGACACCGTGTGTGCAGACTTTGATTTGAGACAGTTGTGTTTTGATAAACTGTTGAGACAATATACTCGGGTTTACTTGCTAATATTATTATAGCTGTATTGATTTTATTTACTATATTATTATACCGTATGTAACTCTGGACCACAAAACCAGTCAAAAGTGTAAATTTTTCGAAATTGAGATTTCTACATAATCTGAAAGCTGAATAAATAAGCTTTCCATTGATGTATGGTTTGTTAGGATAGGACAATATTTGGCCGAGATACAACTATTTGAAAATCTGGAATCTGAGGGTGCAAAAAAATCAAAATACTGAGAAAATTTTGATATATTTACAGTAGGAAATTCACTAAATATCTTCATGGAACATGATCTTTACTTAATATCCTAATGATTTTTGGCATAAAAGAAAAATGGATAATTTTGACCCATACAATGTATTTTTGGCTGTTGCTACAAATATACCCCAGCGACTTAAGACTGGTTTTGTGGTCCAGGGTCACATATTATAGGTAGAATATAGAAGTGGATTAATATGACTTCATTTTTGTTGCATTGCAGTTTCTCTCTGTCTTAAGCAACCCAAAAGCCAACTTTCTGAGTGCTACCGGATGTTTAAAGGACAATTCAACATTGCAGGCCCCAAAGTCAACAATTCAAAAGAAATCTTTCTCACGACCATTAGTGCCGCTTGGTGCTAGTAATGTTTTGCTCCATCTCCATCTGTGTAACTGGCTTGAATTAAAGCTGTAGTGTGATCTGTACGTTTCACTGCTGAAGAAACTAGAGATTTTGCGATACAGTACGAATGAATGCAGACTGTACAAGTAGTAGTAGTTGTCTGATTGTGCCTTTATATGTTAAAAATAAGAAACCTGACTTGTATCATGATAGGTCAAGGAGGAAATGCTCTTTGAGGCCCTGACAACACGGAAAACAGTGACAGTGGGTGAGAAGCTGATAGTCCCATACAAACTGGCTGAGGTAAGGAAAAAATTGTCTTTTAATTTTGTCTTTTAAATGCATTAACCAGAATGTAGTCATTTTGGATAATTTTAGACAAAAGTTGTTAAAAGTCAGTCAGGCTGAACAGTTTTTTTTGAGTTAGGAGGAAACTTTTTTACTTATGCTTGACAAAACTGACAAGAGGCATCATGACCTACATTTAGCAATTCATGTTTTGTGTTATTGTTAAGGACACACATGAGAATGAATAATTTAAAATGACTAAATGCGGTGTAATAAATAGTAGCCCAGCTGTGGTGAATGATGATGTCTTTTTCAGAATAAACCAGATGGAATGATGTTCTTGTAGACGTAGTCAATGTCTAAATATAAAGGTCTTTTTGCGGTCTGTTTTTGGGGCCTTCCTGAAGAGTTACTTCCATTTTAATTTTTAACATTTCAAATTTTCTTCATTCATCCCTTCACTGAAGTGAAGGTCACAGTGAAGTAATGTGTTTCTCAAGGACTTTTTCATGCTCCATCATCATAATTAGAACCAGCTATGGGGTTTTCAGAGCATTTATCCAGCATTAGGGCTCTATTCTCCTGTCATCTTTAAATAATGGACTGGCAAACTCTTTTAGTAAAATATTTTATTAAAATCACAGTCACCATTTGCGTCGATTAATAAATTCCTTGAACTTCATAGGCTTACAGATTTAAACCCTAAAATCCTTGCAGATATAGAGTGAAGTCATTCATATAACCACAAATAAAAGTTTTCTCCCCTTCCAACTAGAGCTGGCTGATTTATTGTATATTCAAGAGATATGTGTGATGACTTTACTGGTGATATCAAATTTACCAACTTTGTGAATATTGCCGATTCACAGTTGCATTTATACCTTGTATGGCTATGTTTTCTAACCATATAAGATACATCCATCATCTTTTATACCAAATTCTTAAATTCAGTTAGAATATTAAGACACTATAGGGCTATTGCTGATCATTTAAAATCATAGCATCACAAAATATCAACAAAATTCATCTTTGCACCGCAGAGGTGGCATTTAGATGTATTTACACAGAATGTTTGCTCAGATGCAGCTCAGCGTACACTGCAATTACGATTACATAATGCTAATGAAGTTTTTAATAGTTTTTTTTTTTTTTAAATGATACTTTAAATATGTAACTAAAACATGTGGAGTCATTCATTTATCAGATTTTTTTAAATGGCTGATTTTATTCAGGAACGAAGCAAGTAACTATCTTTGATGAATGGGTCATTGAATAAATGTTAAAAAAACGGCAGGCTTGTGTGATTGTTTAACATATCATATGATGTAAGACAAATGCAAGGGACATTTTTGGGACTACATTCTAATAGGATTCATCAAATGTTCACTCCTTTTTTTTATTTATTTTTTTTTTGGGTCAGCTCTCACTTTGTTAAACCACTATTATCATGCATATCCCCTAATACAAACCTAATTCTGAGGGTCTGATTCAGTCTGCTGGTGCCTCACAGAATAGACTTTGCATCCCCAAAATATGGTTTACTTGTCTATCTCACTGAGGCCCAAATCACAGAAGACTCCTACTGAATCATGACATCTCCTACTCTAAAAACTGATGACCACAGTAAGACAGAAGCAGATGTCTGACAGCAGCGGCTGAAAGCAGATAACCCTTATTGGTCATGAATATTTGTTGCAATTTTGACTAGTGCTGGTTTGAAACCAAAACAAGTCTCCCAGGGATTTTCTGTGCAACGTGGACCCAGAACACACAACGCTTTCATGTAGAAGGATCACATATGGCGTACCGTCATATCTCTGATTGTTTGTGAATGTGTATTAGAGAGGCTGCCACATTTCTTAATGAAAACCAGCTCAGATTCCTCTTTCAGTTCATTCGATAGTCCTCTAAATCAACACATCTAATCACTGAGGTTGGCCCTTGAAAAAATATTTTCTTTCTGGTTCAGCTGAAGTCGAGATCAAGGCTACACCTACAATAGCGTACTCAACTCTGCCGAACTGATTTTTGCGATGGTTAACTAATATATCTTTGCATTACAGCATGTCTTGCCCAAGACAGGATGTGACGAAATGCTAAGCAAAACGAAAATGAACCGAAATCTGAATAAATGTCATTATTCATTTGCTAAAACAGCACACAGATATGTTACCACAAACAAATAATGCCTAACCAGAGGTTTATCTGCCTAGAATAGTAGTAGCTCAAATATTTTATTGAAGAATTCAAATAAGTGCTTAAGTTGAATTTTAATAGAGTATTGCCAAATATTTGTTTGGTCTCAGTGAACATATTTGCATTACATTGTCGCATTTTCACTTCTTTGTTGGGTCTTTGTCATGATAATTAAACCAAATTGATGGTTTTCACTCTCTTGCAGGCTGGGACGGTACGGGACTCCATGGCTAAGTCCCTCTACAGTGCCCTTTTCGACTGGATCGTGTTCAGGATCAATCACGCTCTGCTCAACCAAAGAGACTTGGAAGAGTCAGCCAAGGTAAAATCATTTCTGTACCCAAGAATATGAAGAATAAGTGCTGGATGTTATGGATTAGCTTCATAGATGAAGCATAGTGAGACTCCTAGTGAGTCACCTGACAGCAATTACATTACACAGCAGGAATATGAGTCTATCTGACAGAGACGCACCCTGTTTTTCTGTGGCTCTCACTGCTTTAATCTCTAAATTATGGATGGAGACATTATGTAATGGGATATATTCAGCCACACTGACTGGGCTCCTGCTGTTATGTAAAATTCACTAGAAGATTTCTGCAGAACATTATGCTAAAGTCAAGCCTGAAATACAAAGTCTATGCAAGTGCATGAGCACAGACAAGTTCTGGCTATACAAGCTTACTTGATTAAATTGATTAATTTAAATAATTTAGTCAAACATTTAGGGGCACAGCTGAAGTTCAGTTTCAACCAATTGTAGCCTAATATTTTTCAGTTCATGTTAACCTGCTTCACCTTTTAAACATTAATTCGCAGAAACCCAGTGTTTAGTCTCTGAAGTGTAGTTAGCATTTGTACACAGCTTTTTGCACTTGATGGGTTGTCTGAAGGCATGAAAAGCAGCCAGTTGTAGTGCAAAATGTAACTGTTGCACAGTGAAAATGCATTTTGGGTATTTGCAGTATTTTGTTAATTTTCCTCTGATCTATATGAGCATGTTAGCTAATATTAAATAACCTGTAGACACATTTACCTGACTGAACACTATTGCCCCCTGCAGTTTGTTACTGCCACAATGACATGAGAACATGCTTAAAATCAGCTAGCATTTAAATGAGTATTTTTCTGTTCTTAATTTTCTTTTCAGATCCTGTCCATCGGGGTTCTCGATATCTTTGGCTTTGAAGACTACGAGAACAACAGCTTTGAACAATTCTGCATCAACTTTGCCAACGAGAGACTTCAGCACTATTTCAACCAGCACATTTTTAAGCTGGAACAGGTAATGTTTTTTCTCCCTTTTTATTCAAAAGCTGGACCCAGAGATAACCATCAGTTTCTCTCCTCATACACAGCTCAAGATTATAGCCTAATAACAGATTTATTGCCAGCAATTATGACTGAAGTTGTTTTGACTGCACACAGAATAAAATAAGTACACGCATATTACTTGACTGAATGCAGAATTAAAGTTTTATCATCTATACAGCCTAGTGTATATATTCTACTTAGGGAGATTAATGAAAAAAATAGGGACACATGTTTTTCATTACTTGAGCTTGCTTTAGAATTGCATTACTAAGTCTAGGGACCAGAATATAGAAACCTGAGAATGGGGAAATTTTTATTTTGGCCAATAAGCAACCACATAGAAACGTCCTGAGAAAAACCTACAGCCTAGCATTCTGATAATCTTTACACAAGCAAACACTGCTCACCTTTTCTTAAGTAAATGAAGAAATCTAGTATTTTTTAACTGTTCCGTGTTTTATGGTAATAAACTTACATAAAAAAAATCAATTCATCATACAAAATGTGACCATTACAGAAGTCTTTAATGGGTTGGACTGATGAATGCCTTAGGCTGTGTGATCATGTGAGGTAGATTGTCATTAATAGTAGCAGTTTCACACAAAATAAACCGTTTGATAATGAGACAATAAAAAAAGTTGCTTTACTCCAACCTCAGACAAAGAATTGCATCTCTGTAATAATGTGTTTTCTCAATGAGGCCATTCTCTTAGGATGACTAAAGAGGCAACCAATCACGGTAATGACAGCCTGTCAAAGCCGTGCCTTTGTGACGCACCTCAAAGTATATGTTTGCTCAAAGAGGGTTTGTTAGTTTAAGTTTCTAGTCAGTCCAGTGTCCAGATTTGATAAACTTGCTTTGACAGATTTGCTTGCACAAGGTACATTTATCCACACAAATCACACACTGTCATTGGAAGTGTTGCTTTATGCAGATGTGCAAATAATAGTCTATTACTTGTGGGTTTAGCACTTTATTTCTGCTTATGTTGATAAATGACCCCTGTGAACAAAGTCAAATTTGCTTATCTGCTTCACTTTATAATATACCTGTTTTAGGAGTTTCGAGGTAGCTTCCTGCTCGCTGGTCTTCCCATGTTCCAGTTGTCATGATGTCGTTTTCCAATAACTCCATGATTAGACACGTGGCATTTACGTCTCAAGTGATTGGTTCAAAAATGAAAAAAGTGAGCACCTTTGAGCAAAAATGGCAGTATTTAAACTGTTTCTTGCTGGGAGGTCCTGCTCCGCCCAGGCAACTTCCATTGAGATGTATGGGAATGGTAATGACTAGCTCAGTCTAGGCTCATGCTGAACCCAGTTTTTGATTGGATTCATTCAGATTTCTAGAGAGTATTGCCGCAACAGTTTTTCTGTTTGTTCCTTGATAAAAGTGCAGGAATTTTGTTGCTTCTGCCAAGTTCCACGCTTTAATTGCTTTAAGAGTTGGAAACTCTTGGATTCAGATGTCAGGAATGAGTTCACATCCTGAGTGTATTGCCAAGTATGTTGTGTGGTAACACTGAATGTTTAATATAGACCATACCCAGGTTATCTACACAAAACATGGAATCTGACAGATTCACAGATGAGCATTAGTTAATGTTTGACTGAAAAAAATTTGGTTGCATTAATTAAGATTGTTTGCCTGAACTGAGTTCCATAATCTAAAGCTACAGTTGTAGTATTGCTTGTAGAAGCAGGTTAGTGTTAGGGAGGCAGGGAAACAGAAAGTCCCGCCTACATACTTGCCATCTGATGACCATAAATACAGCCATGCTGGAGCCAGACGCAACACCACACGCGCTTTCATTAGTCCATTAATGGGCTTTTTTTCATTGACGCTGTAAATGTATTTGATTTGATTTGGAGGCTATTTGAGTGCATTTCCCTTATCAGCCAAATAGAGTGCATGTGGTTGCTGAAGATTCTGAGCACTTCAGATGACGGTTACATTATTAGTACAAGAACACTCATACTTTGAGTGGAGGATTTGAACAAACCCATAACTGAAAGTGTTCGATTTTGGCATGAAACTCGCCCAGCACATTTTGTTTTCTATGTGTTTTGCTATGGTTATCATTGTGAACAAACATTCTTGAGCTTGAAACATTATTTTCTTTTATCTCTCATTGACAAAAAAGACATCAATCTTTATCAAACTTTGTTTCCATGAACAATAGGATTATATATCATATTATTATCATGATGAAAAATCTATAGTGAAAAGGTTTCTTGTAAATCTAATCCACTCTTTTCTTCCTCTTCCTTACACAGGAAGTTGAATGATAAGTGTAGATTATCTGCTTTGTTCTGCAGATTTTATACTTTTACCTTTTAATGGCCAAACAGGAGAGAGATTCCACTGATTGTATGAAACCCTGCTGGGATTATATCCTTTATTGTTTCATTTATTTTCCCAGCGATCCAAGGAAGCAGTTGAGGAGAAAAAAGCTACAAAATGTTAAGAATGTCTTTCATATTATTAAACCGCAAAGACCACAAAACCTCAGGCCGTCGAAAGGAAGTCTCCTCTAGAGGAACATGAAAACACTTTGCAGGCCTGTTGTTTTATTGTTCTGGCCGCAGTCCAAAAATGAAAGAATTACCCGTGTAGTTATAACAGGTTTTGTGAGATGTTCATTTGTAGGTTATGCACACATCTCACGTTACTATGAAATATTCTGGAACATGAAAGGATGATTGAAATGTTGTGTTGTTTTTTTTTGTTTTTTTTTTAAATGACACAGTTCTTTCGGCCATGAAAACCTGGAAACATCAGCAAATTATAAAACTGTGATCTCCGAAACTGGAAAAGCTTGAACAGTCAGGAACCTTGTAATTGTCAGAATCTTTGTTGATTCCTCATGAATATTGATTATTACTAGTGTTGAATATGTTTTGTATTCATTGTAGGAAGAGTATAGATCAGAAGGCATTGCTTGGCACAACATTGATTACATCGATAACAGTGGTTGCATTAACCTCATCAGCAAGAAGCCCACAGCACTGCTCCACCTACTGGATGAAGAATGCAAGTACGTCTGCCTTTTTTACTGTAAACATATAGAGGAATGAGAGTATGAAACCAAACTGATACAAAGTAAAATATAATTTACTGATGGATAGAACAACATGGAATCTCTGCATATACTGTAAATATGAACTGTACTTGAGTGTTTTACCTGTAAATCAAATAAAACGAATAATAAATGTAACTTCTGATTACGGTAGTAACCTAAAAAAAAGCTTTTTCTCTGACAAAAAAAGAGTAAGGTTCCCTCTTCTTAAAATAGCTGGAAACCTGAATCTCCAAATCAGTGTTTTTCATAGCTCAAATCTCTAACGTCTCATTCTTCCTCTTCCTGTGGCTGTGTTTCTTTTCTGCTGAAGTTTTGGCAGTAGCTCTCATTCTTCTCAAGGCCAGAGGAACAGCACAGGTTTATAATATACTGTCTCCAGTAACTCAGTCATGCTCCCTAGATGACCACTTTTACTTTCTGGTTCTCAACCAAGGAGATGGGGCCCACTAGGGCACCTCATATATTATTATTAATGTATTAAAATAATCTAATTTGAATAGTGTGATGCAACAGCAATGGCAGCTTTTTAAAATAATTTATAAAGAATTGTAATTTACAAAAAAAAAAAAAGAATATTTATAAATAAAAATAAAATAAAATATTTTCCTCCATTAAAATAATTTGAAATGAAAATAATAATAGTAATAAAGAAAGAAACAAAGAAAGAAAAAACTAAGAAATAAAAGTAGCAAAAGTGAAAACCTGAGCAGCGCTTGCACTAAAATACAGTATTATGTGATGACCCTTCTAATGCACTCTCTTTCTCCTGTATTACAGCTTTCCACAGGCCACCAATCAGACCCTCCTGGACAAGTTCAAGCGGCAACACGAGGGAAACCGCTATATTGAGTTTCCTGCAGTCATGGAGCCGGCCTTCATCATTAAACACTACGCAGGGAAAGTCAAATATGGAGTGAAGGTCAGTGCTTTATCCAGCTACACACAGGCCTCTTTGGGTTTTAGGATTCATATCATAATTACAAAAACAATATCTGACGTGTAGGTCATATAGGTCACAAAATTAACATATTGTAAACCATAAGCACTAGAAATGCTGTGTGGAAAAGCTAAATGTAACCTCTGATTCAGTAGCTGGAACAAAATGATCTGATAGCAGTAACAAAATCATCTGATTAGTTAATGGGAATATTAGCAAATTAGATTTTAAAACAGGGACTTAAATTGTTATAATGTTGCATTTTCTCTGTGGTTTGCTTTCATAAGGCAGTATTAAGCTTGTACAAAATGTGTAAATGCAAGTCACATGTGCATAAAACTGTCCTCTCACCTGTTTGTGTTCTGGAATTCCTCTCATAACATCATCCATTAAAATAGATTGACAAATTAGCTCCGCAGACACACACATATACCGAAAGAATATAAGCATTGTTGTCTGCTCCAACTGATTTTAACTGCTTATATAAGTTTTAAGATGAAGAAGTGCTCCTTGGTTTTTAACCGTGGAATTAGACTTATGTATTTTTGTAACAGATTTGATTAATTTGATACAGATTGATTAGATTTTATACAGTTTAGTTTGTTGGTCAGTTGGGTTAGATTTCTTTCTCAGAGTTTGTTTTCAATCAGACCGAGACCACCTGGTTAAAGCAATCTTGGACTGATTTTTTTGGTGTGGATCAGAGTGTGACTGCTGTGTTCCTATATGCCTCAACAAACCAAACTAAGGGAGAAAACATGCCAGTTTCTGAAAAAAACGCTCCAAACAATTAATGCAATTAATACCTAAAACAAGCCAAAGTACAAATATTGCGACCAACAAAGATGCTGATCCAGCAATATATCCTAATTGACAAAACTGCAAATACCATTCTACCAAAAGTGTAGTCACCATTCTATCGCTGCTTGCACATAGTTGATTGCTATTTGTGCTGTGACCTCTACAACACTGAATGTAAAGAGGGTGTGATGTCTTGGTCACATGACTGTATATTTATAGTATATAATGAGTAACTCTCAGTTTGTCGCTCATGGCACCATAAACATGACAGTAATGAGTAACTGTGTGAAGTCCCATTGTCCCATGCTGGTCGTCTGGCCCTCTGGGCTGTTTATGTTAACAAATCAAGGTCGGCAATCAGGAACTTAACACTCATTTTTCATAAAGCCTTTTTTTATATAAAAAGTCTTTTTTTGGCACCAATAACATAAAGACTTGCTTGGGTTTTTCAGTCATGACCGTAGACTTTCTTAAAAATCAAACATTCTGACTTTGGCTTCTGCAATGGCTTTTATCCAAGATGTCCCTGAAGTCATAACATACAATCTGACAAGCAGCAATCATAAAAGAAACACGGTGTACACCCGGCTTAAGTTTGGCAGAGTTTGACAGTCATGAGTAGCTGATCCTCTTATTTACAATATAAAGGCTTTGTTCATGCATTACATAATGGAGCTCTGCAGGCCTCACTTTCTCTCTTCACTTATGTTTCATTGGCTTTATTGAGTAGATGAGCCTGTATTGTTTGCTAATAGAGTTGGACGTAATAACGGGGCAGTTATCTGACTGTCTGTGTGACTTACTGTCCCAGGACTTCAGAGAGAAGAACACGGACCACATGCGGCCAGACATCGTCGCACTCCTCAAGAGCAGTAAGAACGCCTTCATCTGTGGTCTGATCGGTATTGACCCAGTGGCCACCTTCCGCTGGGCTGTACTCAGGGCTTATTTCAGAGCCATGGTAGCCTTCAGGGATGCTGGGAAGAGACATGTGGAGAAACGCAGCGGTGAGTCAAATGAAACGGTTACCTGCGCTTTTTTTCTGGTCACATGCTTGTAGTTTGTATGACGGATTCTTAGGCAATACATGTCACACTGTACCAGTGTAAATGAATATAAATATGACTACAAAGTTCAAAACCTTGAACCTTAAGCTTGAAAAATATAATTTTTATTATCTTATTGTGCCAAATCCAAGACCCGTCTTGGATCAATAAATGATTCCATTAGCAAAAAAAATACTGTTTTTGGGGTTCAGTTGTGTGCCTCACTAAAAATCATACAAATTGATCTTGATCAATTTAGTTCTAACCATCAAACTGCTTACGTTAATGTGCTTTATTTAAAATTATTTATTGCATTAAATACTTGAGGCTGCAGTTGGTCTAAGGAAACTATCTTTATTTGTTTTCAGTTAGCTGACGTTAGTGTTGTATACAAAACAGTTAGCCTGCTAAGCTAACATTTAAATTGTTACACAGAATATCATGCTGTATCATATTAGAACATACTGTTTTCTCTTTAAGTACTGTAATGATGTTAAAATGATAAACTACAATTGAAAATTTTGGAGTCAGTTTTTTATGTTTTTGAAAGATTTCAAATCTATATAAATCTATAAAGGATTTGGTACTGATCTGGTGCTCAAAAAGCATTTCTTATTATAAAGAATAAGAAGTTCAAAATAACAGACATTTATTTGAAGTAGAGAACATTATAAATGACTTTACTGTCACTTTTGATCAATTTATTGAGTGCATACAAAGTATATTTAAAAAAAAAAAGAAAGTATAATTTAAAAAAATTCTTACTGACCTCAAACTTTTGAACTGTAGTGTATACTTTTTTAGGCATCACAATTTTATTTTATTTTATTTTATTTTATTTTATTTTATTTTATTTTATTTTATTATTACTTGGGGCAGTTTATTATTTTTGTTTTGTTTTGTTTTTTTTGGTCAGGCATAACAAACGACTACCCCTCTGGGTCCCTGAGATTTTGGCATATCAGGATTTTCTCTTATGTAATATAGTCGTTCATTTTCAGGGATGCTGTATGTTTTGCCACATTTAGTTGCATAACAATCTTTGCAATTGTGTAAAAAAGTAGTTAGACGTCTTGACTTTATGAAGTATTACATACTGTATGACAACATACACACGATATTTTGTGTGTATGTTGGCTAGTGAACCATGCCGTGTTAGCCCAGCTCCTCTTGCTTGTTTTCTATTGCCCTGCTCTCCAGCTTTTCAGTATCTATATTCCTTTCTTCCATTACAGCTGTTTGAACATTAGTGGTTTATATTAATGCTTTGATACCTCACACAGAGTGGTGTTTCAGCAATCTAGTTTGAATTGTAAGTGCTGCCCACTGGGTTACCCTTCACATAGATCACATTCACTGCATTTCACTGTGGCCCAAATCTGATTTTTAAGTGTGAACACCAAAAATAACATTCATATTCAATCTATGTCATGTGTACCAGACTTTATGCTGATAGTCAACATTTAGCTTCACGTAGACAAGCACTTCTTATTTCTCCCTATTTAATCTGTCTTTTCTCTTTCTTCTCTCTTTCTTGTTTGTGTTGTTTGTTTTTTGGCTTCCTAAGGGCATGACGCTGCTGCTCCAGTTGTGAAAAGTGTGGATAGCTTTAGTTTTCTGCATCACCCTGTGCATCAGAGAAGCTTAGAGATCCTGCAGAGGTGCAAAGAGGAGAAATACAGTAAGGCTGCCTTTCCTTCATCTCGTCTCCTCATTCCATGCACCCTGGGCCAAGACATGAGGACCGCATTAAATTTTACTGTTACGGCTATATAAATGCATACCTCTGCAGATACTCATATATAACACAATCATTGATTTGATTCAGAGCTGAAGCTGGCAAGACTTGCCCTCATGTCTCTGTCCATCCGTCTTGCACCTGTCTTGCTTTCCTGCATGATGTCAGTTTGGGCACCTGTCTTTCACTAACAGCCCTCTCTATGGGTTCAGTCCAGCATGCATGCTTCTCGGGCAGCCCACCACTGTCCCCTCACGGGAGCCCCTGTTCTGAGCGCTCGCGCCCCAGCACCTCTCCAGCTCAGAGTACGCACTCGTTTCTCTTGCCCTCCGAGGACAGCGGGCTCACAATAGGTCTGCTTGATGGAGGTAGCTCAGATTGTAGACTATACACACAAAAACACAAGAAAAAAAGAGATTTATGATTCCTTCCTGTTAGAAACATACCTTCATAATTTGTTTGTTGTACAGTAGTCAACATTTGAAGTGGATCAAAAAAGTTCATCAAAGTTGTCCTAAGACAAGAACTGGTATTGTTTTGGTTTTAAGACAACTTTGATGAAAGGTTTTGATCCACTTCAAATGTTGACCACTGTAGTTAGGGCTGGGTGGTATAAGTGAAAAAAAAAAAAAATCTATATTTTACATCTATATGTTTATAGACCATTTTTATTGAAAATGTATAAATAGGTTTACATTTATATGTTTTTGTATAAATGTGTAAGTGCACATGTATGTTTTATGTGCTGTGGATGATCTCAATTTCACTCTTAAATTGTCAAATGAATTTTTATAAAAATTCTGTTTTCCTAAAAGGTCATAAAAGCTGCTTGCAGAACGCAGTTTAAAAAGGTTTTAGATGGAGTTTAGCTTAGAATGAATGAATGAAATTCAATTAAATAACATTCAAAATAAATAAATAAATAAATACATCAAAAATAATAATAAAAAATAATGTTCTTCACTGTTTTCATTAAATGAACACAAGGAATAATTATAATTAATAATAAATATTATTTATTTATTTATATTATGCATATTTTACAAATGTATTGTAATAACAAGCGATGAATTAATTGACAAATCTGTCATTTTTGACCTGTTCATGGAAATGAAAAACTTGAAGTAATTGGTTCGTAAAAGATCCATTTTTACGAATGTGGTTAAAACCATTATTATCTTTAAGAGTAATTATGAAAAAAAAACCCTGAATGAATGCTTCATCCAGAAATAAAAATTTGTTGAAAATGTACTCTCCTTCAGGCCGTCAGTGATGTAGTTTGTTTCTTCATCTGAACATATTTTGAGAAATTTAGCATTACATCACTTGCTCACCAAAGGGTCCTCTTCAGTGAATGGGTGACGTCAGAGTGAGAGTTGATGAGAGTTGAAAAAGCTGAGTTGAAAGCTGAGAAACATTACAATAATCCACAAGTAATCCACACAACTCCAGTCCACCAATTAATGTCTTTTAAGGCAAAAATATGCATGTTTGTAAGATACAAATCCACCATTAAGGCGTTTTAACTGTAAACCAAGTCCATAATCTGTTCTGATGAAGAAACAAACTCATCTATATCTGGGATGTCCTGACTGAGGATGAGCAAATATTAAGCAAATTTTCACTTTTGGGTGAACTCTTTTTTTAAGGAAATTTAACTTGATGAATGAAGAATTACAAAAATGAGATGACTATAATGTTGTGTATTTAATCACCAACAAAAATATTGCAAATATATGTTATAATTTCAATATATCACCCAGCTTTAGCTGTGCTACAATGAAAGTCTCCAGGTGTTTCTGTATGTGGATATATGAACCCAGAAACTGTGGGTGTGTGTGTCATGTGTAACTGATTCACATAAGCATGTTTCAAGTAATTCACCTCTAATTGAATGGTTAAATGTTTCATTTCACATTTCATCAACAGCAGTGAATTAATCAACATCACATCTTGTTATTTTCTTGAAAACCATTGCACAGTCCTCTCATAACCTCTCACTCATTTTCGATGTTACCCATGTGTGTTGGGGCAGTCTGGTTGTACAGGTTTTGTGCTCTGTTTCAGGTGTGAACAGGAGGAATCCTCGCACTCCACTATCTGATCTGCAGGGAAGCAACACACTTAATCAACGGTAAGAACGCCTCACATATGACCACCGTCCTGTCCCGTATGCCTCACAGATACAGTGGCCCTGAAACAAGTCTAAATCTAAAATTTTAAAGTTATACTGCTTATTATTCACTTTTTACATTTAAGTGACCTCAGATTTTGTAAACAATAATAAGTATAACTTACAAATTTTACAGTACAGTACAGTTTATATCCCCCATAATAATAAGTCCAGTGGAGGTGTGTATGACCTATCTCATTTCACTAGTGCTCTGATGATATAGCACTCACATGACAGTCTTCTAGTGCTCTGATAATATTTTCCTGGAGAACTTGCGTATCATTTGTTTCTACTGTAAGTAGCTGAGATTCTGAAATCCCCTCTGTAGTGTCCTGACACTTTTTTTTCAGAGGGGGAAATGAAGCATGTATGATGGTTAAAAACTCCTGGTCAGTATTCACACGGCTTGTTAAGTTCTCCATGTGGGTGTAGAGTTAGATCAGTGACTCCACAGATACCCGGAGGACGACCCACGGCCTTCCCGGCTTCATGCTTTGTTAATGACTGCATGGCATTGAGATTAGTGCTGATATCCAGAACAAGTGGCAAGAGCCGAGCTCACAACAGCTCTTTTGTTGCACTGTAAAGTCCCCCTAATCTGTTTTGCAACCCCACACACTTTTTGGGTTACTAAGTGACCAATAAACAGCAGGAAAGAGCAGCTGCTTCCTGTGTGATGTAAGAGTGGAGTTATTTGCTCATTTGGAGGACAGGCCCTAGGCTGAGGTGTAATTGCTCTCCACAGTCCATGACCACATGCTCCAGTGACCTCCTGTACACAGAATATTGTCATAAATTACTGTCGCCCCCTCACCTTTTTTTTTTTGGTTAACGTTTGGTTAATTTGACAGATTTTTCCCAATGAGTTTTACACCTAGAAACTATTGTTGTTCAAGAAAAGGCTGTTTTAATCTACTTAAAGCTAGTCTCCCTTCATGGTGGCTGTCATGTTGACATCACATGGCCAGTAGTGATGCACCGAAATAAATTTTTACCAAGACACGGTAATCAAAATTAAAATTTTAATTTAGCTGAAAACAGATTTAATTGAAAAATCTAACAATTAATCAAATGTATTTAATAATCACCATTCAAATAAAAACTTGTAAAATTATCAAACAAAACAAAAAAATAATTTGCACATTGCAATTGCAAGTTTTTTTCAATTGTAACATTTTAATTGAATAATTGCTTTCACAATGATAATGTTTCTGCTGCAGTGCTATACAGAAATACAGTGATTTCTGAAAAACTACACTGAATGGTTCCTTTAACAACTATGAATTATAAAATGGTTATTTATACAAACTTGATTGTCTCAAAATCTAATTTACAGTACATGAGCAGATAAGCTGCAGTAGCTGTGTTTACGTGCTCCCAGACTGTTTATAATCGGACTGATGGCTCAACTGAACCGAAAAGCCTTCATGTAAACACTTTAATCGGTTTGAATGAGCTTGATATGAACAAAACTTTGACTGGATTGGAAGAGACCTGAAATAATTTTATCAGCCTGGAAAAAAACAAACATGTAAATGGTTGAATCTGACTATTTTCTCAGTTGGGTTCAAAAATACCTTGCATGCATGTGCAGAAAAAAACACAGTTTGTCAGCCTTCTTTTTAGATGTGTCATCAAGGCAAAAACGACAGTTGCACTCACGTTGACTCAAATGATAATAAGTTTGAGGAATAGACTCGGAGTTAGTTGTGAGATGTGTGTTTAATATATATTTTTGCTGTCTCTTTCAGAGAGGGATGGAATGGGCGTCCTGGGAGACAAAACCGTCTGTCCTCTACTGGATCCTTCAATGAAGAGGATGGAATCTTCGTCAACTCCACCAGCAGTAAACTCCTGGAGCGAGCTCACGGCATCCTTATGTGAGATTCTGTCACTCTGTGCTACACAGCTCTTTACTTTTACTGTCATCAAATACAAGAGGCTACTGGAATAGCATAACCACTATTATTTATGCTTTTTTTCAGGAGAAATAAAAACTATAAAATGAAGCCCAGTCTTCCTAAGGTGCGAATCCCATAACATACTTTTTTCATACTTTTTTTTTAAAGGGTTTACACAATAACAAGTCTGTCATGAGCTACTCATCATGTTATCAATATCTGGTGTTTTTGTCATTTTGTTTGTTTTTTGTTTTTATGAGATATTTAGCAAAGTTTATGCCATTGTGTTAAATGCCCAAAAGTGCTAATAAAATTTGACTAATGCAGAAGTCGTATTCCTTTTTTTCTTTTTTTCTTTTCCCTCACTCACAGCTTCAGAATATTTGGAATAGTTTATCATATCAGTCATTTTTGTCCTTTTTTTGTCCTTTTTGTACTTTTCAGAGCTTGCTAGTTGCGTTGTGTGACTTTTTTAGGATACTTCTATGTATTTTTTGTAGCTGCGATTGCAATATACAGAATTGACTTCTCCTTTTGTGTTCCATGGACGTTAATATGGTTTTATAATGACATGAGGTTCTGTAAATGCTGATAGAATTAAGATTTTTGAGCAAACTGTCCCTAAACTGGTCTCTGTAAGCTTGTGCCTGACTGAGTGTGTGTCTCTTTCTGTCTGTGTGTCTGTTTCTGTAGCACCTACTGGATGTCAAGTCTCTGAAGTACCTGAGTAACCTGACGTTACAGGACCGCATCACAAAGTCCCTGCTGCACCTCCACAAGAAAAAGAAACCCCCAAGTATCAGTGCCCAGTTCCAGGTCAGATCTCGCTCTCTCTCTTAAGAGTATTCTGAATCATGTCCATGTTGTGTAAGTATGTTGTAATTTCCATCCTGTTTCATTAGCCCCAGTAAAAGATCAAATTAATGACATCATGTCTGTCTTTGATACAATAACACTTTTATTTGCTCTGTCATTCCCAAACTCTTTTGTTTTGGTTTTGCTAAAAAAACAACTGCTTGTGAAAGTCTAGGATTCGTGACATTTTTTATCTGGACAGGACGTCCTTACCTACCCAGAGCTTGAACTCATGAGCATTACAGTCTATTGAATTAGCTGGGCTTCGACATATTACTGTGCATTTTATTAAATTAAATGTCTGACTTTTTTGTCTTACTAAGTTAGGTAGCATTTAATGTATTTTAAATACATATAATTAAATAATATGTTCACGCTTTTTGGATAATTTGACAAAATCAGACTAGAAGGTGATATTTACCTTGGTTTGTCTTTGTTCATATAATCAGAGTTTTAAACATATAAATGTTTATTTTAGTATGGATTCTCATAGTTTAATCTAGCTATGAAATCTAGCTGGGAAATAAAGTATTTCCAGGATTTTTAATGCAACATTCATCTGCTAAATGAATACATTGATTCATTATTAAAAAAAATTCCAATCCCATGTGACATGAAAGTGAATGTAGTTGTGCAGTGAAAATGCAGCATTGTAATGACATTTCACTCTGCTGGCTAAGAATTACATTTCCCTCTGGTGTCTCAGATTGAGACAGAGAGCTGTAAACATTCACTCGCTCTGCAGTTCTGGGGCGTCTGGCAGCAGGCCTGCACAAATGTGTGGATGACCTCACTTCCCACATCCTGTTCTGTGTGGCTCTCACTTTGGGAAGGGAGAGTGAATTCCTGACCACCAAAATAGCCGCTTTCCCTAGTCTGTATAGAGAGATGCAGACATGGAAACACACAACAAAGGCTTTTCAAAGATCTTGAACATTAGCATGTCAGGTGCTATATGTACATTTTTTGCTACTTTGGAATGGTATATATGTGTCATATTACACTATGATATTTAAAAAGTTTTTGGAGTGAAATGTTCTTGACATGTTTTGTGAGATTCACCTAGACAGTCAAGAAACAAGAGAAAATGACAGACTAAAGGGGACGGGGAAGAGATTTTATCTAAATGTTGCAAGCCAAATTTGAACTTGAGCTGCCTTCATGAGCACTATAGCCAGTTAAAGTAATGCAGACAACATACAGCTTGTGTCTGCCATGTACATTGTGTACTAATGTGAAAAATCATTTAACCTGAACAAATGCTTATTTATTAATTTATTTATGGTGTTTTACTTCATTTAAGGCCTCTCTCAACAAACTGATGGAGACGCTGGGTCAGTCAGAGCCGTACTTTGTGAAGTGCATACGATCAAATGCAGAAAAGGTGTGTTAGTCCTTGTGAATATTTCATATTTATTTCACTCATACTGTACAGTATGTCATTTATAGATTATATAAATTTCTTTGTTTATTGTTTGACATAAATCCCTGCTGCTTTTCAGCTCCCTCTGCGTTTTAATGATGTCCTGGTGCTGAGACAGCTTCGCTACACAGGCATGCTGGAAACCGTGCGTATCCGACAATCTGGCTACAGTATCAAGTACACTTTTCAGGTGAGACTAAAGCACACAAACAGTAAAGGTTTGTTTATGTTTTTGAAAGAAGTATCGTATGCTTAATTAAAAATACAGCAAAAGCAATAATATTTTGAAATATCATTGCAATTTAAAATAACTATTTTCTATTTGAATGTATTTTAAAATGTAATTTATTCCTGTGATGCAAAGCTGAATCATTACTCCAGTCTTCAGTGTCATATGATCCTTCAGAAATCATTCTAATGTGCTGATTTGGTGCTCAAAACACATCTATTGTTATTGTTATTATCAGTGTTGTAAATACTTTTTGTGGAAACAGTGATACATTTTTTTCAGGATTCTTTGTTGAAATAGATAGTTCAGCAGAAGTAAAATGTTTTGGTACCAATGTAAAATTCTTTACTTTCTCTTTTGATCAATTTAATGCATCCTTGCTCAATAAAAGTATAAAATAAAATAAAAGATCTTACTGACCCCAAAGGAGGAGAAATACAATTTTTGAGGAGAAATAAGAATGTTGTATAAGGAAAATTTGTAGTTGAGTTTGTATCTGCTTATTCAATTCATGAGTGTTATTACCGTAAAAAGAAAATGCATGTTCATTTGTTTTTACAAAAAGAAAAAATGGAATGGATGCAAAAATGCACGGACCCTTAAGTCACACTTTCACTTTTTCAGATCTTTAGTCTAAAATTAATATAAAAAGTTTCTGTAATACAGCCTCAAATTATCAGTAAGTAAACACCTATCATTACAGTTAGCAAACAGTAGCAGTGTGCTAACAACCACTCAGAACACTCTAGCAGCTGCTTAGCAATGACTTATTTTTATTAAGTTCTCCATCATGTCAATGTGTGATCAAGTGTCTTTTTATGAAACTTGAGTGTTTTCGCCCCCAGTAATTCCTGTAATATAAGAAGCTGGTGTAGTTAGCTTACTTCACAGAGGCTCTCTATAGTCTGCAATAAAAGTGGCCAGGAATAATTGCATACACAACAGCATCTGCCTCCCAGACTGTCCACCCCCAGTGGGCTGCATTGACGGAGACTTCAATAAGGTATGCCTTCACAGTGATGTTAGTGTTCTGAAATCTGCCCAGTTTTAAGGCCTTAATGAGAAATTTCACTTCCTGGATATTTAGAAAGTGAATGACTTTTTGTGTGTGCCATCAAGAAAAAAAAAAATTCACTATGGCAGTGTGGTGTAAAGTCTCTATGTTATGCCCTCCAGGATTTCGCTCGACACTTCCATGTGCTGTTACCACAAGGTACCAACCAGGCCAGCCAGGAAGCTATCAGACGGTACCTGCACCAGGTGGATCTCACTCCTGAAGGGTTCCAAGTGGGCCGTACCACGGTATGATCAACCTTCAGCCTCTGCCAGTGATAGGACTTAATTAAATTCCTAAAGTCTAACTTTTTCTGATGCCTTTGGGATGACACATACTGTCCATTCAGGGTTAGCTTTGTTGGAAATGTACAGTATTGCATGCATGTGACGCGTCTCTTTGTCCATGCGTGCATATGGCAGGTGTTCCTCCGTGAAACAGAGCGTCAGCAGCTACAAGACCTGCTCCATCAGGAGGTTCTGCGTAGAATCATTCATCTTCAACGACGTTTCAGAGCTCTTCTGGAGAGAAGGAACTTCCTCAGAATGAGACAGGCTGCTTCCCAGATCCAGGTACCTCTTAAGATTTATTTTTTACTGCTTTATGTGACAATAATATTTTTGAAGCCTGAAAATATCAGGGAATTTTAGAATGGCTATTTTAAAATTTTAAATAAACGGGGGAAAAAAAAAAAAAAAAAAGCAAATTTTTTTTTTTAACAATATAAATTATTTTTTTTTATTTTTGTTTTTTAATGATTTTATTTAAATTATTTATTAAAATTTTTAATCATTTAAAACAATCCAATGTCCATCTTGAATGACTGAAAATTAATGGAAGTTCATTGGGCAGAAGGTGTGGGAACCCTGTCTGTGGTATTTGGGTTAGGCTTTTGACATGTAAACAGTGGAAGCACTTACAGAAATAAAGGATTTACTATTAAATAAATATTATTTTAACTCTAAAGGTGAATTATTTGTTCTGTCAAACACTCAAGGATGTTTAAAAAAATGTGGATAGACTGATTGCAGTTATGTATTGATCCTTTTTTTTTTTTTTTAAATATTATAAATATTTAGATTTACATCTTGCCATTTCCTAATGTTTTGACCAAAGTATTCTTATTTAGCAAGATTTATTTACACTGTTTAGTATTCATTTTCTAACAAGACTGTTTTGTACAAGTGAAAAAGTATGTTCCTGTCTTTAAAGGGTATTCTAAAACATATGTTTTTGCACCAAATAGTTTCGAGTAAATCTTTCATTAAATCCCCACTGTGTTGTCTTGTCTCTTGTAGAACTGGTGGAGGAGCTGTCAGTCTTCACAGGGGGACAGTAGGCTTGAGTATGTCCTGCAGGGGGCAGCGGTTTGTATCCAGTCGGCCTGGAGAGGCTTTAATGAGAGGCGTAGACTCTTGCTGTGGAGGGAGGCTGCCGTGGTGATCCAGAAAAATTGGAGGCTGTATTGGCGGGGGCGGGCAGCCCTCCGGATCCAGACTGCATGGAGAAGACACAGGGCCAGAGAGCTCTACCTCCGGCAGCAGGACATCGCCATCCGCCTGCAAGCAGCGGGTAGAGGCTATCTGGCAAGGCAGAGGTATGATACAACGCTTTCGACAGAGGGTTGCTCTGCTGAAATAATTTGCCTAATAATACAGGGTGATCTCTTTAATGGTCTGGGTTACACTAATTAACAGTCTAATGCTTTTTATACAGAGTTCTTAGTGGTAGCCTGCCAAGCAAAAATCTGGTTGGTTTAACTGTGGAATTGCATAAGAACTTAGAAAAGTATAGAAAAGTTTGGAATTGTTTCAAAGTGCTAGGTTGATTACTAACTAAAAGGATGTTTACTAACCTTGTTGTTTTGTTTATATCATCACAAAATGTAAACAATATTATCGCCCAGCAATGAATTCAAATTTGGATATATTGTATAGTACATCCAACTTTATTGGCATGCATACAGTACACTCACATAAAGCAACATATACTATGTATCTAATTGCTGCTGCGTGATAGTTCATATTGTTGCAAAAATGTAAACTATATTATTACACAGCTCTTTATATAAAGTTGGAAATGCAGTACATCCAAATTTATCCACATATATACAATATACTCCCCTAATGTGATATATACTACTGTATATAGCCAATTTCAAATGTTAGATTGCTTATATAGTTCCCAAACTTTAAATGATATTTTCGCCCATCTCTAATGTGACTGTAAGGCATGAATATACTGAGCTATTATAGACGTTACCATCACGATTTTCTGTAAAGCTGTGTGTTATACAAATAAATGTGACTAGACTTTTTTTGAACTGCGTATCCTGTCTTAAACCTACTAAAAGGTGGTCTTTTACCTGAATTTTAATATTTTTATTGGGTTTAAATTTTCAGATTTAGAGAACTTCAAGAAGAGAGATTAAAAACAATTCAGCTGACAAATGGAAAGACCAGTCTGTTACCTGAAGAGGGCAAGCTGAGAGACATGGGATTGGATCAAAGCATGTGGGAAGGCTCCTGTGAGGTGCGGGACAGGAGCAAACAGACCCTCATCAGTGCAGTAGAGGCGCCTGGAGGAGATGTTTTGGAAGAGATGGTGCCAGAGGGTACGGCAACAGTACAACCGACATCTGAAGTGACAATCCGAGAAAGACCGCAGACTCTAGAGGATCCCAACCAGAGGACCCGGGCCAAACGGGAGAGCCGGCGGATGCGAGAATTGGAGCAGGCCAAATTCAGCTTGGAGCTTCTTAAGGTGCGCTCCACTGGAGGAACGTCTCCTTCGGAAGAAAGGCGCTGGTCAATGGAGCTGGTCAGCGAGATCGCTCACTCTCCTCAGGGGACTCCAGACAGCCAGAGCTCCAAGGGCAGCTTTGAGCTACTCAATATAGACGACTATTTCAAAGACAAGGCACCTTGTGCCGAACCAGAGGACCTCGGTTCTCCTTCTATACCTGACAAGCACGATGTGTTCTCCAACATTCCCGAGTCTGACACTTCAGCATCTGATATCTCGTCAAAACCAGCAGGCCAACCTGAACCTCCCAAAATGCAGAACTCGCTCCCAACTTTCTATTCCCCTCCATCAGAAAGCAGCTCTCTAATTGTGAGGTCTACCATGAATTCTGCCACCCCGTGCCCTGATGGCCCCAGCAAACCAATGAAAGACAGGAAGGAGTCCACTCGGAGACCTATGGTCGTGGTTATTAGTATGCAGAAGGAAAGCCTTTTAAATGAAGCAGATGTGAAGCCTCCGGAAGTCAAAGACAGTGCCGCCCAGACCAGCGAGCCACCAAGCCCAGCACAGCCTAGCAGCGAAAGCCTTTATGTTCTGGAAAAGCTAGAGAAGCTTAATGAGGCAAAGGAAGAGCGTCAGAAACATCAGCAGCAGCAAAATGAAAAAGAGTTGATGGAGCAGATCCGTCAGCAGAAGCACATTCTGAAAAAAGAACGTGAGGATAACGCCCAACATGAGAAGGAGAGGTATGAGAAGCAGAGGGTGGAAGCTCTGCAAAGGATCGAGCAGAGTAGACAAGAAGGTTCAGGAGGAAAGCCAGACAGAGGCCCTGCTCCCTTAGCTCAGCCAGAGCCTGACCTCAGCTCCCAGCCACTGGTCCCGGAAAAGGAAGCTGCTCCTTCCATTTTCAGAGCCCAACCAAAAGACAGCCGCAATGTAGCAGAAGGGTGGGCACCGAAGTTAACCCTGGAATCCAGAGGGGATGAGGCCAGGAGGAGAATAAATATGAAACCGTCCACTCAGAATGTCAACATGAATGTGTCCGAGAGGCCTGGGAACATGTTCTTTTCTCCGAAAGCCAAGGTTTCAAAGTAAGTGATGAGCTTGACCTCAGAGTGCCAGGTTACTGAACAGTTCATCCCAAAATGAAAATTAGCATCATTTCATACTCGCCTTACAAACCTAAACACAAAAATAAAATGTTCAAGTTGTCCTTTACTGTACAGTGAAAATGGATACTTGGGGCTGTCAAGCTTCAAAAATAAAAATACCTTTCCACTATTATCCAAGTCTTCTGAAGTCAGACATTAGGTTTGTGTGAGGAACAGACAAATTTAAGCTGTTGTTAACATTAAACCTTGCACGAAACTTCCTAAGACGCCATCTTTAAATATGCTTAAAGATAAGATATTCAGTGAATAATCACTTTAAATTCCAGTCTATTCTGTACACAAAGCTAAAGAAAGGAATTTATATGGGTTTGGATTGATATAAAGGTGAGTAAATGATGACAGCGTTTTCGTGTTTGAGTAAACTAAACCTTGAACTTCTTGAATTTGTTTTAGGCTGGATAAGGACTTAGCCAATCAAGGGAAAACCGCAGGAGTCCAGAATGAATTGAGCCTCTTGGGTTACAAATCCGCTAAGAGTGAGGTGAGAGATGTAGCAATTGACACTCTAGGTTATGACAAATTTAAATAGCTTTTCACAAACCTCAAGATTTTTTTCCTCATTACTGAATATATTTGTCTTTGAACTCTTTCTGCCTCATGAGGCCTTGGTGGGGTCACCTGACCTTGACGTACGGGGGAGCATCTTCATTTGTTTTATCATTTGGTTGATTAGGTTGGCCGACCGGGTCATAAAAAAGCCCGAATGGCACGGACCCGTTCAGATTTCCTGACCCGCGGTTCAAACACCATGGGAGAGGGGGAGTCAGAGGAGGAGGAGTATGATGAGACCCCTCTGTCTCCTGGCACACCCCTCCCCAAGCAGGACTCAGAGGAGAGCGCACTAGAGGCTTGTCACAGTGACTCCGAAATGGTAATTTAACGGTCTGTGCTAGCACAAGCAGGCCCAGCAGCAAGATCTCTCTCAACAGCTAACTCTTCCAGAAGAACCTGATAGATCGCCTTACTGACCACCTGAAATGCTTCACTCCTTATCCAGTTGAAGGACATAGTCTTCAACCACAGATGCTGAAACACCTTTTGAAAACTATTCTCATCTGTGATGGCAGGTGTTTTTCTGCATCCACATAGAAATACAAATAAAACATACAATGCAAAGAATCATTTGCATTTTAATTTGGGCTGTCAAATAGATTGAAAAATACTGATTAAATTTAGAATTTTCCTCAATTACTTACTGTAGCTATCTACTGTAAATGGGGACATTCCATAGACTTCTATTGTTTTTATATACAGCTAGTTATAAATATTATAACCTAACCCTAACCAACACCCTACCTAAACTTTTGTTTGTGTTTGTTTGTTTTTACAATTTTTATGTATATGTATAAAAAAATTTTTTTGTCACATTTAGCTCAGTTCTGGGTATATTTTTCCCTAAATATCTCCAAACCTTTTTTTGTTTGTTGCAATGGCCAATAGGACAATGTTCTTGGACTTTATGCTGCCACCTATTGGTGTGGATGTACTGTAGCGTCACACAAAAGCTTTCATTTACCCAAAGTTTTCATTTACCAATGCAATTGTCTATCTGTCACCCATGACTCACAACCAAAATTACAGTAAAGATAAAGGGAAACCATCCTGATAAAACTGCCTTTTTATCTCATCTTAGTGTACTTTTTTAAACATATTTGTCAAAAGCACTATTTTGCTAACTTTGACAGCCCTAATTTTAATGCATTTTCAACCAACACTCAATTCTTTGTCACACTTGAGCCAGAACTTCTATTTTCTTCAGTACATTGGTACATCAACCAGCCACACAGATATGGATGGCTTCCATCAGAAGTTTGCTTTTCTTTCCTGATGTAAAAAGGCATCTTGCGTAAAGTTTAACCCATGGCACTCTTCACAATCTGACCACGCTGCTTGTCTAGACATAACAGCTATGGTAGTTATAGGTTGCTCCTTCCTGAACAACCAAGACCTTCTGCGAGATTCTGCTTTCTACACTGTCACCTTGGATAAAGAGTACTGCATGCTTTAATATCTAGCTCTGTCTTCTCTTCTGCCACAATTCACCAAGGCTGAAGCCATGGAAATGTCATGGCGCATATTCTACATTTCGTATTCTGTAGCTCTCTTTTCAATAATCACTCTTTCCAGTCTTCTTGGTTAACAATGCAGTAGAATTCAGTCATTGTCTGGGTCATTGTATGAAACTGGTGCCTCTTTTTTTTTTATATCAAAGAGGTAATTAGATTAATACATTTTAATATATACATAAACTGGGTTATATCCAGTATTTAGATAAGTATAAAGTTGAACAGTTTTTCAGTTTCCTAGGTGTTATTGATTTGTGCTCATTATTAGATTTAGATCATTATAAGATTTAATGCTGATATTTCTGTATTTTCCCGCAGTATAAGATAAATAAAAAAGAGGATTTTTGTTGTTGTTGTTGTTTTATTTGTAGAATAGTTAATTGTTCAAATAAATGATAGTTATGATGGTAACGGGGTTGACGCATAACCTGGGGATAAGATGTCAGGTCTTTTAAATGAAACATTTTCAAATAAAATTCAAATATATATATATAGAGAGAGAGAGAGAGAGCGAAAGAAAGAAAAAAGTAAATAATTAAAAATAAACAAAAATTGATAGGTTTGTTTAGAAAAATGGCTGTAATAATACAAAACAACACAAGTGACTGTATTTATTATTATTTAAAGTATGCAAAAGGTACCCATTTTGTAGAATGACCCATCTAGCTTTGGTTAAATACTGTTGTTCTTTTTTATTTATTTATTTTTTATTTTTAAAGTCAAGAGAGTTACTTTTTGTTCTAGTCATATGCTAAAGTGCACTCTCATTGTGTGCCACTGGTTAGTTTTAGTGCATTAGTGTTGTAGAAGAAATTGATTTAACCACTTAGTGCTTTCAGACTATGTTAAGGAGCAACACATGTTCTTACTCTTTGTGCCCATTGTAAATGTTTTAAACTGACACTACCTACCGGAATATAGTGGCTGAAGTGAAAGGAAAAGTGTCCATTTAATGGCTTATATTGTGCTATAGAAGATTTTGACAGACAAATCATGCCAATAACTGTCAGTCAGAGACCATTGCTCTTACATACTGTACGTAATAATCTCTTTCAGCCGGCCACATCCAATGAAGAGCAGAAGAACATGTATAAAACCATGTCATCTGGAGAGCTGGGCAAAAGTGATGCGAGGAAGAACTCTCATGGAGATGGAAGGTGCTTGTTTTTTGACGAACAGTTAGTTTGTTAGTTAAGATTAAAATATTTTTGTTTGATTTTCATTTTTCGTTTTAGTTTAATCTTCATTTACTAATATTACTCATATGAGCATTACTTATATTGTTCCAAAACATATTGCCCCCTGCCCATGAAACCGATATTACAGAATGTCCGAATTGTTTTTTTAAAAAAGTGGATTTAAAAATATATATTTATTTGTTAATTTATTTAATTTATTTTATTTGCTATTTGTTTTTTTTCTGAAAAAGGACAAAAAATAGTCACTGTGGCACCTTTAGACTCTTCACTGCTGGTTTTCAGGCTGTTTTTCACACAGAGTTTTTGTGTCTAAGAAAGAAAATGTGGTGCTGGAACATTAAGTGAATGAAATAAATTTTAAGTATTAGGACGATCTACTCCTTTTAAATCATTGCTGTCCTTGTCAACATGTATTGTCTACAGGGTTCGCACTAAAATGCGGTTTTGGGGAAAGGCAAGGCATGGAGAGAAGAAAACCTCACGAGAACGGCTGCTGTGTGGCAGTGATACCTTGGATGGAGATTATGCTGAAACGACCCTTCTAATGGAAGAAGGTGAGTCGACAAAAAAAAAACTCAATTAAAATGTTTCAAGTATATTGAGATTTTGGTTATGAAAACACTGCTATTCTGTTTATTCAGGGGTAGAGCGTCTGACCCCTCCTCAAAGCCCAGACCTAACATTACAGAGGGAGTTTAAAGAGAATAAAGACCCGTCCCCTAAAGTGAAGCGCAGACGGAGTGTGAAGATCAGCAGTGTGGCTCTGGAGTCTGTCCAGTGGCAGAACGATGCCCTGCAGATACTCACATGTGCCAATGACTACAGGAGCATGAATGACTTCCTCATGAAGAAGGTGATGACTGTCTTCTGCTTGAATTTACTACAGTTGTATTCACTTATTGATGAGAAGAAGTCTTCACAACCTTGTTTTAATCTCACAGATTACTGATTTAGACACAGAAGATGGTAAGAAAGACACAATGGTGGATGTTGTCTTCAAAAAGGCCCTAAAGGAGTTCCGCTTGAATATCTTCAACTCATACTCAACAGCTTTAGCTGTAAGTACCTTAATAAAGCATCTGTTCTACTGTTATCACCCCAAAATGATTCATATTACCAGTATTCGTCAAAAACGTATGACGTTTGGTTATTTTGTCTTTGCAAAAGAATGTGAGTGTGAACGTCCCTTAAGAGATGTGATGTATTGCTTGTTGTCACATTGTGCCTGGTTAGGACATTATGTCAGAAACAGATATGTTGTTTTTCTGTGTGCAGATGGATGATGGGAAAAGCATTCGTTATAAAGATCTCTACGCCCTCTTTGAACAAATCCTGGAGAAAAACATGCGTCAGGAGCAGAGGGACTGGAGCGAGTCACCGGTGAAAGTTTGGGTCAACACCTTCAAAGTCTTCCTGGATGAGTTCATGACAGAGCACAAACCTCTGGACAGCAGTATGAGCAGGGTACAGTGTTAACAAAGTCAATGGCACTTTTCATGAACAGGATATAAATTGGGGCTTCCAGAAAGTAACAGGGTAGAACATGTTGGCGATTTTACCAAGTGAATTTGAAGGGTCTGAATGTCTAGAAATAAACATCAGATAAATGTAAATTGGAAATAGAATGTCTAAAAATAGATTAGAAAATAATTTTGAAAAGAATATTCTTGGTAGTAGTATGTTCTGAAAGTAACAGGGTGGAAAAGGATGGAGATTTTACCAAGTGAATTTGAAGGGTCCGAATGTAATTATCTAGAAATAAACATCAGATAAATGTAAAATCGAAATAAAATGTCTAAAAATAAATTTGAAAATAATTTTGAAAAGAATATTCTAGATAATATGCTCTGAATGTAACAGGGTGGAACAAGGTGGCAATTTACTAAGTTAATTTTTGGACATAGGTCTGAATGTAATTATCTAGAAATAAACATTAGGTAAATAATATATTTAATTAAATTTAAAAAAATATCAGAAAAACAAATTACAAAATAATTTTGAAAAGAATTACAGTACAGCATGTACAGTGCCCTCCACTAATATTTGGCACCCTTGGTAAATATGAGCAAATGTGGCTGTGAAAATAAATATGCATTGTTTATCCTTTTGATCTTTCATTCAAAAAATTCACAAAATTCTAACCTATCATTGAAGTAAAACAATTGAAAGTGGGGGGGGAAATCTCAGTGTGAAATAAATGCTTTCACTAGTTCATATTGGCCACAATTATTGCAATGTCCTTTTCCCAAGATAGCAGCCCTGATTTTTCTACTGTAACGCCTAAAGAGTTTGGAGAACACCTGATAAGAGATCAGAGACCATTCCTTCATGTAGAATCTCTCCAGATCCTTCAGATTCACAGCTCCATGACGGTGCTTCTCCTCGTTAGTTCACCTCACTCGTTTTCTATAGGGTTCAGGTCAGAGGACTGGGACAGCCATGGCAAAAGCTGCATTTTGTGCTCAGTGACCCATTTTTGTGTTGATTTTGATGTCTGTTTTGGATTATTGTCCTGATAGAAGATCCAACCACAGCCCACTATAAGATTTCTAACAGAGGCAGTCAGCTTTAGATTATATATCTGTTGATTTTTGAGAGAATCCATGATGCCGTGCTTCTGAACAAGAAGTCCAGGCCCTCCGGTAGAAAAACAGGCCAACAACACTTAGATCCAGCAGTATGTTTAACCGTGGGCATGGGGTACTTTTTGTCCCTGTTTGTACTAAACCCATCTAGTGGGTTTGCTGCCAAAAAGCTCTTTTTTTTTTTTAGTTTCATCTGACCATAGAAGCCAGTGTCATTTGAAGTTCCAGTTGTGTCTGACAACTGAATATGTTGGATTTTGTTTTTGGATGAGCAAGGAGAATTTTTCTTGAAACCCTCCTGAGCAATATGTGGTGATATAGGGGCTATTTGATATATATATATTTTTTAGGCTTTCTGACTCCAAAACTCAACTAATCTCTGCAATTCTCTAGCTGTGATCCTTGGAGAATCTTTGGCCACTCAAACTCTCCTCCTCAGGACAATATGGACACACGTCCTCTTCCAGGCAGACATGTAACATCTTTAGTTGACTGGAACCTCTTGATTATTGCCCTGATGGTGGAAATGTGGATTTTCAATGCTGTAGCTTTTGTCTTACAGCAACTTTCTATTTTGTGAAGCTCCACACATCAGAACTTTATTGTTTGGTTTTACTCCTTGTGATGGATGATTAAGGAAATTTGGCCTTTGTTTTCTTTATATTTATAATCCTTTGGAACAGGAAGTCATAGCTGGGCAATTTCATGCTCCTAGTCTCCCTGGTATGCTAAAAAAATGTAAATATGAATGGGAATATACTTCAGAGATATTTTACTCATAAGAATTTCCAGGGGTGCCAATAATTGTGGCCAACATGCATTGGAGAAAAACACTTATTTTATTATGAGATTTTCTCCCCACTTTCAATTGTTTTACTTCAATGATAGGTTAGAATTTTGTGAATTTTTTGAATAAAAGATCAAAAGGATAAACAATGCAGATTTATTTTCACAGCCACCTTTGCTCAGATTTACCAAGGGTGCCAATATTAGTGGAGGGCACTGTATATGCCATGTAATGTAATATATCATCGTTCTCTCTAAAGAGAATGAGATTTGCAGTTGTATGGCTGCAAAAAAATAGAGAGATAGAAAAATATAAAATTATATATTACATTTTATGACTTTATGAGAGAGAGAGAGTTTTATAAAACTTTTTTTGATTGTTTTTTTTCCTCTCACAGGCACCCAAACCAGACCGCAAGAAAAGAAGGAAAAAGGATACTGATATAGTGAGTGGAATCACAGTCAGAGGTTTTGTAAACTGAATTAGCATTTCCGTTTTTCACAGAAGTCAACTGACACTCTGCCTTTGTTTCAGGTGGAGGAACACAACGGCCACATATTCAAGTCAACTCAATACAGTATTCCCACCTACTGCGAGTACTGCTCCTCCCTCATCTGGATGATGGACAAGGCGTGTGTCTGCAAACGTGAGTTTCATGTCCACAGTCTCCGCATCAAAGTGACCCTGAACTCAATTCAACATAATCAGATTGTTTACCAACAAGCCCATGGCCTCTCAGCTCGAACAGAGAACAGTTTGACTTTGTAGAGCAGGATGTTTTCCGCCATGTTACAGTGAGAGAAGAATGTGGACTTGAATTGAGTTTATTTTAGGTGGCGGTGCTTTTTTTTCTATCTGTGTCGTATGTACTGCCGTTGAAAATGAGAATGAATGAGATGTCTGTGTCTTGTGTAGTGTGCCGCTATGCGTGTCACAGAAAGTGCTGTCAGAAGATGACCACCAAATGCAGCAAGAAGGTAAGGAATTTTTTTCCTGCTAAGTGCGTTCATGTGATTCGGGCTGTAATAAAGCATGTTCCTTTCTTTCCATGTGCAGTATGACCCTGAACTTTCGTCAAGGCAGTTTGGTGTGGAATTGTCCCGTCTGACCAACGATGAACGAGCGGTGCCTTTAGTAGTCGAGAAACTTATCAATTACATTGAGATGCATGGCCTGTACACAGAAGGGATCTACAGGAAGTCTGGATCCACCAATAAGATTAAGGAGCTCAAGCAGGGTTTGGACACAGGTATGACACACGAGAACTAGGGATGCAGCGATTAACAGGTTTCTCGATTAACCGCGCTTTAAAACGTCACGGTTAATTAATCGTAAAGGCTCTGCTACACCGAGTATTTCTGTTGCACAGAACGGAACAGTTCCAACTTGCGCAAAACGAAAACAAAGTTACACTAGCGGACGGTACACCAGCTTAAAATGTCATTCTTATCAGAGACACTACACACATTAACTATGACTGTGGGACCAAACAGCGAAGCCTTATTTCCACCAGAGAAATGACTGAAGGCGATAGTGTGGGAGCATTTTGGGTACATCAAGAATGACCAGAGTGTCATTTAAATATTGCCATAAAAAAATGCTGCTAAAGTGCGAATATGGCTTTAAACTATTTTAATGCACGAAGGCAAGACTGATGCGAAGCTACGGCTTAGCTCACCATTCTGCCCACTTCAGATCAGACAGATGAAATAATGCGGTAAGATAACATTTATTTGAATTATCCTAATTAATTATTCTATCGTTTGTTCGTTCGTTCGTTCGAGAGACAGACAGAGAGAGAGAGAGAGAGAGAGAGAGAGAGAGAGAGAGAGGTGTGTATGTGTGAACCTGCGCATCTCTCTACAAACTTGTGAGAATGAATATATGAATATAATGAAGCGATTCAGTATCTAAGCTATTTTTAAAAGTCGCGGGGCAGCGTTCACAATAAGTTTGTGTCCTCCTGAATGTTTGTATGCGTGCGCAGCGCGATCTCCGATCTCACAAACCAAAACAATAGACTAGACATGATTTTCTCAGACCACATGTAAAATCATACGAATTATTAAAAAAAAAATATTCAAATTAATACGTATAGATGACAGTTGATTACAATATAGTTCAGTTCATTCCTCTCATTATTAGTATCCCCCCGTGGGATAAAGTTAATAGGCTTATATTAAGAATACTTCATTAACGTTGTTATTTATTATCCCTGTTGTAGTATTATTCATAAGTCAAAAACCAACAAGATTTTTTTTCTCTATCTAAGTTCTATATCTCAGGTCCGAAAGAAATGTAAAGAATGTACAAATTGAAAACACTAAATACTTTTTGTGATCTATTTTCATTAGTTATTTTCAAAAGGGAAATACTGACATGGATGTTTACAGAGCAGAGGTCACCTTTGGTCACCAATGGGAGACATGGACTTTTGATTGTCTTTATTATTATTATTTTGTGCTGTATTATTGGTTACTGTGTTATTTCTGTTTCAAAAGGCAGCAATAAATAACACTTTATTATCTAAAGAGTATCCATGTGATTTTATACATCAATAATTTTGTGAAATGAATAAATGCATAATAATCGTCATAACCGTGAAACCGTGGTTATTCCTCAGACAATAATCGTACCAACAAAATCTATAATCGTTGCATCCCTAACGAGAACACAATAGGGCTTTTCATACTGAGCTTAATCCTGAGTTATCATTGTTCTTATCCCCGCTTTTAACCCCAGGTAAAGGTACGTTTCACACTTGTAATTTAGAAGTGGGGTTAGCACCACTTTTTACGTGGGGTTACCTGCGGTTAGCGGTGCTTTTGCAGTGTGAAATGACACATTTAATTTTTTTTTTTTTTTTTTTTAAATGACAGTGCTTTTGCACTTGTACGGTGCGCTTAGCAACCAACCAATCATGTGTCTCATATTCACATGTTTTGGACAGTTATGGAAACATAGCGTGTTAAATAAACAGTCGGGTCACTGTTTGAGTGGGAAAAATGTCAAATGATGAAGAGTTTTGTACTTTATAATTTTTTTACTTTATAAATCAAAAAGTTCATTCAGGAAAAATTGATAGTATAGTCTGCAATATATAACGTAAGGATGCGCAATGCTAGATCCTTTATGTAAACCGACGGTGTGCTGCGTTCGTCTAGTCAATGACATTAACATTACAAGTATGGAAATAAGAATATTAACCTGGGGTTTAGGAATGTACAGTTTGAAGCGTCATCTTATGAATACTCAGGATTAATTGTTCACCCCGGGTAAATTATGAGCCAGATTTCACCCAGAATGACCCAGGGTTAACTGTTTCAAGTATGAAAAGCCCTAATGACATCTGGCTACAAGACACTAAAGTTAGTGAGGTTCATGCTTTACTGTTTATTAACTGCTTCTGGAGCCTAAATTCCAGCACTGCACATTTTGAATGTTTTTCTTATTGGACACATCAGCTCAGGTCATAGAGTACTGTAGTAATAAACTTATGTTATATTAAACTTATATATCTTGTAAAATATTACTTATATATATAACATATAATAAACTCTGAAAACATAAATATCTTACACAATTTTTCTTCTCATGTATGTTTATCAGGTTTTAAGGATGTTCATTTTTTACTGTAACACAAGATTCTGATATCTTATTTACAGTATCATCTATAGTAATATATCTACTATCTATAGTAACTATATCTATAGTTTGACATCTGTTATTTTCTGCCCTCAGATGTAAACGGTGTGAATCTGGACGACTATAACATTAATGTCATTGCCAGCGTTTTCAAGCAGTGGTTACGTGACTTGCCTAATCCTCTGATGACCTTTGAACTGTATGAGGAATTCCTGCGGGCCATGGGTAAGCAGATGTGCCCATCAAGCATGGTCTATCACATATATTGCATTAGCATTCAGCATCCACATTTTTCTTAACGAGCCTACTGCTTTTTATATTATGGGAGGCACTTCCGGTTTGGGGAAGTTCCACTCAAAAAGACTGCAACATTTCAAATCATTAGATTGCGCTACAAATAATCCTTATCTGTCATTTTGACTGAATGGGCTGTAAATTTTCGTTCATTTTCTATTTTCAGAATAACATTACATTTGGTATATTAAAGTGACGTGATATAACAAAAATATCTATAGAATAGTTCTTTTCAGCCCACTGCATTATTTTCATGTTTCCATTGTATTCCGTTGTAAGTAATGAAAAAAGACAACATATACTGTGCATTTGTGATTAGCTCTCCCGATTTAATTTACAATAACTTTCATTTTTCTCCCCAAATCCTCATGTCTCTTTCCAGGTTAGTTTTCACACAGAAGCTGTAAAATGTAATTGTTACTAAATATAGACATATATTACTATAATTATATTTAACACTTCCGTGATATTGCTGCTGATAGAAGGAGGATCTTTAGGAGTTATTTATGGTATGTTGAAAGTAATTTGTTAAGGGTGAGTAAAATAATGTCACATCATTGTACCCAGTTTTTAAAAATGCTTATTATTACATTCACAGAGCGAACCTTTTGCTGATTATTTACAGTGTAAACGGAAGTTACTCCCATAATTTGCACAAAGCGTCATGGGGCGTAGGAAAAAGGTGGATAGCAAATAAAAAAGTTTTGGTGTCTTTTTTGCTTGTCCTGTTTGTTTGTTTGGTGGGTGTGTGTGTGTTTTTTTTTTTTTTGTTTGTTTTTTTGTGACACACATTGAAATTGGTGCTGGTGGACAATGTGGCATGTGTTTATATTAGGACTTGTCAACCTTTTCCAAGAGATACCCCAGCATCCCTAATATAAAAATGCTAAATTTTATTGATAATGCTGTAAAAATAAAAACATAAAGATCACTCGAGTTGTGTTGATGTCTTGGATTTACATTCGTTTTGATTATTTTTATAGGTTTTAAACTGTTGAAATAGATGAAATGATAAAAGAATATAAAACATGCAGGTTTAAAACTAAATGTTAAAATATCTACATTTTTGTACGTTTTATATACCAGTTTACAGATGCAGTACTGTTATAGATCCCCTATTGAAACCTTGTGTTTAAATAAATTAGACATTTATAGAGGCATAATGTTTGAACATAGATGGTAATGTCTCTTCAGGTCTCCAGGACAAAAAAGAAGTGATTCGAGGGGTTTACTCTATAATCGACCAGCTCAGCAGAACTCATCTGAACACACTGGAGCGCCTTATTTTCCATTTGGTCAGGTGAGACTGCAACTTCCCATATCATCAAAATACTGTATGCAAGAATGACTGCATTAAAAAAGTCACAGAGTGGTGGTACAGAGTGGTTTCTGATATGTCGTTATAGACAGTCATGTCCACAGAGAAATCTCATTGATCTAAAATTGGAGATTATTGCTAATAATAATGAAATATCTGTTATTTCCACTTTTTGTGCAGAATGTTGGCCTTTAGTGAGAACAGTAAAATGATGTCTTGACTAGGACTGGGTATCGAGTTCGATACTTTTTAGGCACCGACCGAATTGCCTCGATACCACCGAGTATCGAAAAACGTTTTGTCGTTCGGTACCAAATTTCGATACCTAAGGGGTTAATCTCATCAACGTCAGTGAGGCATTAAGCCTGCAGCACTAGGTGTGTTTGACTAGAAGCGACGCGGCGCTGATTGATCAGTGTTTGACATCCGCGAGAGCAATTCAAGCGTACGAGACAGTCTGCTCTCTATGTATCGCGCCGTTGTGTTTACTACACAGACTGAAGCTGACAGCGTGACGCTCGCGGTGATTTCAGCGTCTGCCATCTAAATGAGGACATAAACACATGAACAACATCTCCAGAACTGCTCTGAGAGTCACTTCATGAGCATTTTACCGTTTGATTTGAGTTAAACTAGCATCATATCATACACACGCAGAACTGTAAAGGTATTCACGGCAACCCGTCAAAATAAAAGTTGGTTTAACTTGGACGATACTGCGGCAGAAATATATTAATATTGTTCAGAAGAGTGTACATACTGCTACTACTAGGCTACTATTAAAATTATTAAAACTTTATATATTTTTTTAAAGTAATGATCACACAACATTTCTTCCATATTTTAATTTTAATAGTAAAATTTTGTTTGCCTAAATAAATAAAGTTTGATTTTCAATCATTTAAAAGATAAATGAAATTAATGTTTTATGCCTTCATTTGAAAACCAGATACAGAACACAGAATTTCTGAGGAAAAATAAAACATTTCATAAGGCTATTTTAAGAATAAATTTGAATAAACTTAGTTTTTATGCATTCAAATAATTAGACATACTACAACACAGAATTTAATAACAATAAAATGTATGGTGAAAGAAAATAAAACACCCACTTATGAAAGTGGATAAAGATTTTCAATTTCTTGAAGTCTTTAACAACCTAGAATAAATGAATAGAAATGAAGATTCTGTCTGAGCTATGCGTTTAAAAAACGAACAAACACTAGTGTAAACTGAAAACTATTTGAGCTTTATTAAAATTATTTGCACTGATTTATTGTGTTGGATATATTTTGTTCCTTTGTGCAGTGTCTCAGGAGATGAGTCTTTGAGTCTGTATCAATGTCAACAAGCTGAAAAAAATAAAACCAAAGTTTTTTGAGATAATGTAATCTTGTTAAAACTGATTTCATAAAATTGGTATCGAAAAAAGTATCGTTCAGGAACCGGTATCGAACTCAAGGTATCGGTATCGGTATCGGTATCGAAAATTTTTGAACGATACCCAGCCCTAGTCTTGACTATGAAATATTCATAGTTAGAACACAGTTTTGTGCAGTTCTGAGCCTTGTTTCTGATGTCTACAGGATTGCCCTGGAGGAGGAAACAAACCGCATGTCTGCTAATGCACTGGCTATCGTGTTTGCCCCCTGTATCCTGCGCTGCCCTGACACTACCGACCCTCTGCGGAGCGTTCAGGACATTGGGAAAACCACAGCGTAATGGGCAACTCTTATTTCATATAGTTTGACTGGGCTAGTTCAGTTAAGTTAGAGTAGTGATATAATTAAAATACTTCTGTTTTTTCTTTCAAAGGTGTGTTGAGCTGATCATTTGTGAGCAGATGAATAAGTATAAGGCCAGACTGAAGGACATCAGCACTCTGGAATTTGCAGAGAACAAAGCCAAGAGCCGACTAACATTTATCCGCAGGTCCATGGTAAGAGTTAAGAATGAATTTCATATTTCCACAGACATCCTCGTAACCCAGATCTAATCTAAAACCTTGCTAAATAGGGCATATTCTGGATCAACATCCTTGTTGGAACTGAAACAACCTTCTTATCAACCTTTTATTTCCCCTCTTATTTTAAAGGTAGTTAATGATTAGAGTTAGCGTTTGTTTGACAGAAATATTGTTCCTTTACCCTACAACATTAAAAGATGTTGATCCAGGAAGTTGGATAAGTGTTGGTCTTGGAACGACATTCTTGTCTCACGATCACAACTTTATACCAAACCCACCCCTAAAATTAGAGGGAAATGACAGCTTGACAAGCATAAGGCTCCAACCCCAGTTATAAGTTTAACTTTAACCCTAAAATCTGAGATACATTGCTTCAAGACCAAAAAGGATGTTGTTCCAAGATCATGTCCTACTTGAGTAAATCACCCACATTAGCTCTTACTTGACACTAACCCCAGTCTCTCCTCTCCCTCCCCTTTCCTCTCGAATCCAGAAACCCGTAATAATTGCTGTTAGATTTATGAGCATAACCCGCAGTGCTGCGGCGGTAGGTATTTATGTGCTCGCTGTTACCATAAGTGTCATCACGTATGCCGTGTCCCAGCACTGTGTGGTCCGTCTGTCTTCATGATCATGACATACAGACGCTTGAGCAAGAAACTCAAGAGCTTATGTGTTAGTCACTTAGCACTTTATTAATCACCTTGTTACATTACATTCTCATAATGTTGCACTGCATGACTTGGGAATTTTTAAGATAAATGTTTCCGTTGCATTCACTCCATTGTGCCTAATATTTACCTTTTTTAACTTGCTTTCTCTGGTTGTTAATGTGCAGTCAAATTCATTCAGAAAGGTAACAGCTTTGGGCTGAAGTGAGTCTGTGTTGATCATCCAGGGTCCAAAATGAACACTTGCAAGAGCCAAATGGCTACTTGTCCACTTTAAATAAAAAAATAAAAAAACACCCAAAAAAACGCACATTTCATTTGTTCTGAAAGAAAAAATTTCTGACCATCACTGACATAAGAGAATCAAATGACAGAATAATAACAGCCTAACAAGTCATTTGCCATTGGGACAAAAATGTTCATTTTGGCCCCTGTATTCATGTTTTGTTTATGTAGCCTGAATGAGTTTTGAGAATGAAACTAGCAAACATTTTGATTGTAGCAGTATTAATAGCAAATCCTAATCTATCTGGAGTTCCACCACTCATAATGTTGTCTTGTGTTTTGTTTGACAGGGTAAGGGTCAGAGGCACAGGGTGAGGTATCACACACCGTCTCCTCCAGTGAGTCCTCGGTCTCCAACCGCCCCGGAGGTAATGCAGGAGAGCGGAGATGAGGAAGTCAGCAGAGATCCAGAAGTCTCTGAGCAACAACAAGTCGCCATGCAGCAGGAAGAGAAAGTCCTGACTGAACAAATCGAGAGTCTGCAGAAAGAGAAGTAAGAGTACCAGCTGTAGCATCTGGGATTGGTTGCATTAACTTGGATATTAATACTCAAAGGGTATTTTGGAATAGCATATCATCATACTATTATGCTGTTTGTACAGTATGAAATAACCAGAGGACCTTCTATATATACAATGTGCAGTATACAGCCAGAGCACACTGCATTAGGTATCCCACAATACAATGTACTAGACCTGACCTTCTGTCGGTTGTAATTAATTGAAGGAAGCAATATGAACTGTTATTTTTGCCATCTCCTTTTGACCATAGTATTTGATCATACTGCTGAGACATTTTTACTCAATTAATAAATTATTTAAAAAGACACAAAAATGCTGTTTTTTTTTTTAATGTATGTAGTAGCAGTAAGTAGTACACAGTTGTTCTGTTATGAACACAACCAGTGCTTGAGATTTGTTTGATCTTCACCTTATAGGGAGGAGTTGACATTTGAGATGCTCGCTTTGGAGCCGCGGGCGTCCGATGACGAAACTCTGGAGTCAGAGGCCTCTATAGGCACAGCAGACAGCTCTGAAAACCTGAATGTGGACTCTGAGGGAGCCACTTCGGACTTCTCTGGTGAGTAACTACTGAATGTTCCTAGTAAATTGGATTGGATTGCATAAACTTTATTAATCCCCAAAGGGAAATGTACATGTCACAGCAGTACACACCACACAATAATCAATAATAAATAAATCAAAATATAAAAAGACATTCACAACAAGTATTTCCCAGTATCGATTTAGCAAAGCATTATCATTATATACAGTACAACAAAGTGATTCTATAATACAATCTAACATCTTGCATAGCTTATCAAATATGGCAAATGGGTTTTGAACAACATGATGACAGTACTTAAGCAGTTTATAAAATAGTTTGTATATATAATATAATGTGTTTGATTAAGGCCTCAGTTTTACTCGACTGTGTGACATAAAAACCAGCAATGCAGTTTTTTGTTACTTTAAAAATGGAATCAGTGCCTTACTATCACACTAATGGAAAACAAAATTAAGATAATACTGTCAGTACTTCAAGTACTTTACTTCCCAGCATTGGTGATTAGTGATTTTTCAGCGCACCTCTCATTGCTGTTCTCTTTGTCTCTCAACAGAGCGAGGCCCAGCGCTGGCCGCCTTGAGGCCCAAGAAGTCAGAGGGGAAAAGCAGGAGGGTTCTGCGAAAGCAGCCTGAATCACTAGACTCCATAGACTCTAGTTCTACCGTCTCGTCTGTGTCGTCTTCCTATATGCAACCACCTGCACGAACCCATAAATTACGCTTGCGGTCCAAATCACCTTCGACACGATTATATCTATCCAGCCCGCCCGACAGCCTGGACCAGCCCGAGCAGGATGGAGAGGAGAGACCGCAGTTCACCAGCCGTGGCACCTTCAACCCAGAAAAAGGCAAACAGCGCCTGCAGGGTGCCAAGAACTCACCTCAGAGGCACCGTGACCCTCCGATGGGCGGAGGGCAGAAGAGAGATCCAGACTTGCCGCCCCAGCAGGTGGTGGTGTACGGCAGCAACGAGTTCATGGTATGAAGGCCACAACGTTCCACGTCCATCCACGGAAAAGAGCTCATCCCTCCCTGCTAGTTCACATTTGCTGCATTATAGTCCTTAAGTGCCATGTTGACAGGAGAAGCAGGAGGAGAGAGCTGGGCAGCTTTCCGATCTGCGTGTGAGAAAACGGCTCTGTTGGGAATGTGTGGTGAAGGAAAGCAGGGCAAAGGGAATGCTGAACCATTCCGATACGGAATGTTCTCCTTTGGGCTTTGATCAGCAGACTGTTTTCGGGGTCCAAAGGCAGGAGACGAAGCCATTGATGAACTCCACGAATTCAAGCTAAACCATGGGCTGCTTTAACGTTTACAGCATTCTCTACGATGTATTTGCCCCCAAGCCTATTTAATAAATTTTATTTACATGGAATATATAAATCTATATAAATATATTATGATATAAAGTGTACAAAGCCAGAGCACCAGTGACTGCTGGGTTGTTGAATTCATATATATTATATCGTGTATCGGTCATGAATGAGTTGGAGTGAGAAGTGAGGACGTTGGGTGTGTGTGAGTGTGTGTCTTATGAGAAAACCTCTGGATATGTTTGTGCTGCTTTTTGCGTTGTGCTTGGAGGGAAATGATGCCATTAAAGGGACCAAGCAAACTGGTGTTACAATGCCAGAGGATCCCACACTAAATGAAGACTCCAAAGTCTTCCAAATCACCACATAGTGTATTATGTCAACAGCCATCCATCAGTTGTTTGAATTTGTTTGGATTTTCATTCCTGTTTTGTTTTTGTGCTTATCTGCCTCAATCTTGTTTTAAGAAACCAGTGTTAAAACACATAAATGCAGAGTTACTGGATTACTATTACTTAAGGTATTCTAAATGGAATCATTCTGAATCTTAGGATCATTCATGCCCTGCAAACATGAAAATGACATAAATATGACTTAATATATTACCAAATGGTCTCTTCTGCCTGTATATATACTGTAATGCGATATTGCCCTTTTTCCCCTAAATATTTAATTCTTCAATAAAAACTGACTGTAAAAATCCACACACATGCATTTTGGAGGGCTATGCTCCGATTCGATTCACAGCTCTCATTCAACTGCTGTATTAGCAGTGTTGCCCTCAGAGAGAGATTCTGATATCTCTCCATCATTAGTTATTGATATCAGGAAGCTGAGAACAAAATCAGTTATTTTACTTGTGCCACCAGCAAAATATCCCTGTGTCTCAACCATTTGTCATTTCTTTGTCACTGTGGTTTGTGCAAAGATCATGAACATCAAGATTAACTTGTCACCCTTGTGTTAAACTGTGATTATATCCAATAACATGGCTTGTTAAGGGTTTCTGCATGTGATGGAGGAACGAGTCTGTGGACATAAACACATGACATCAATCTCAGAATTAAGACTGTTAATTTATATTGTGTTGTTTAGATCTCATGCATTGCTGACACAGGTCACACCGCCTGCAGGATTGAGCAAACAGCTGTCTGGCCTCAGATTTGTCTTATGTCATGTTGAACAAATATTTCTTATGAAAGAGAAAAAAAGTCAGTGGTTGTAAAATAAATTACACATTTTGAACAAAAAAGAACTCTTTGTTGAGTTATTGTGCAGCTATTAGTGCTAACTTCCAGCCACAGTTTTGTATATTGATTGATTTGAGCACTTGGAGGAAAACTTGAATTACCGGTTTGTCCTGCAAACCTGAAAGAGGTGTTCTAGTCTCGCTTTGCCAAATGGGTGCATCCGGCCTAAGGGAATTTTAATTGTGTGAGAGCTGTTTAACTCGTCCTACTGAATAGCCATCAATCGCTAAGAATACAACAAGAGTTGAAATGTATACTGTAGTTGTTCAATAGTACTACATTGCTTTTCTCCTGCTACTTTTTAAGATTTAAAAAAAAAATGATAATGTGCCGTGTTCTTCAGTCACAAATCTCCCAAGTAATATCTTATTATTAAAATTGAACGTTTCTATACGTATACGTGCAGCAGGATGGTTCTACATCAGAACTCAAGTAGTATTGATTTCAAGCAGTGTAAGCAGAGCTGGAACATGAGATCAAACTAGAGCGCTAGCCCCAGAGTGACGTGACGACTGATTCCATCACGCATGCGCAGCGAGGTGTGCGCTCAGGGAGTTGCGCTGGCAGGTACATAGAGCACCAGTACACCTGTGCTGCTTACCGCAAGACAAAATGTCTGGATTCGATAACAACCCCTTTGCCGATCCAGTTGATGTCAACCCTTTTCAGGTGAATATCTATTTATTTATTATGTCTTCAGTAATATGTAAAACGTTAAAAGTTGTCTGCGCTGTAAACCTGTTTGGTTGGTTTGTTTGGTTCTGAGTCACTGGAGGAATGAGGTTAGATTGACAGGCGTTCAGCCAATCACGATTCACTGTAAGGCTGGCAAGCCAATCAGCATCTGATGACGATAGAGGAAGTATTATTTTTTTCAATTAAATCGACTTATTTTAAGTTGTTTTAAAATATAACACCTGAGTTTTTGCTGCGGTGTTTATCATTCTGTAAAGAACGTAAATGACGTTATTTTTCCATCAAAAAAAAAAAAAAAACACCCAGTAGCAATCCTTCGCTTCACGCGAGGTGTACGAAACCCAGGTAACTTACAAATCCAACAGGTGCATCTCATTTAATTTCGTCTGCGTTTGTGAATTGTAATGACACGGGATACAAATATTTAAAAAAATAGCTAAAACAAATAGATGGCAGTATTACTTTCAGATATGTTATAGCACTGAATAATTGTTATATTCATGTAGCCTACCGGCAGCATTTACATGGCACTCCAAAGTACTTTAAAGAATGCTATGGCGCATGTCCAGAAACTGTGCATAACATGTAAAGTGTTCCATGAATAGACAAGTCATATTTTATGTGCCTGACAGGATCCATCAGTTACTCAGATGACCAACACTGCAGCTGATGGCATAGGAGAGTTTAACCCATTTACAGCCGGTGCTCTGGTAAGCATGACAACAATATCTAATCCTCATTTTCAAATTACATATCTTTTCTCAATTCCTTATGAAGCCATTCCTTGGCTTTATCTTTTTTTTATATCTAAAAAAAAAGGAGTGTATATAGAATCACGTATGATATCAAATGTATGTACTCGCAATCTAAGAGTTTGAAAAGTTTAAAAAAAATCTCATTTAAGGATGGGCGCACGATTCCAATATCCACTGCCTCTCAACCAGCAGTCCTGCAGACCACAGTGGAGCCCAGTCCACAAGTTAGTACAGTGTTTATGCTGAACTATACTAAACACATGATATTTGTATACTAATGCATGCTGTATTTATCTTAGTACATGATGAAATAAGGTAAGCTACTCATATCTTCCTAAAAACAACCAAGCAGATGTTAGGTTTATGCAGTAAAGCAACATGTATCTGGTTCCTCCATCAGGCCAGTGTTGCTGCAGGACAAGCTGAGCTTCTCCGTCAGCAAGCAGAGCTGGAAAAGAAGGCTGCTGAGCTGGAGCGTAAAGAGCAGGAGCTTCGGGATAGAAATACAGCATTAGGTGAACCGCACTAATACTGATCTTATTCTCTAAGACTTTTTCTGTGGTCACTTGTACTCTTGACATAAAGGAAACTGTTTGCTTGCAGGTAAAGAAAACAACTGGCCACCTTTGCCCAAGTTTTTCCCCATAAAGCCTTGCTTCTATCAGGATTTTAATGAAGAAATTCCTGTGGAATATCAGAGGGTTTGCAAGATGATGTACTACCTCTGGATGTGTAAGTGAATGCAGAGTTCATAGACGTGTAGGGAATAAAGACGGTTCAAAATGGAATAGCTTGCTATAATTCTATATTTATCAGGGTTAGTGTTTATTTTGGAAGATAAAAATAAAACTAAAAAAACCCCACTTTTTTGTTAGTAATAACCTAAAGTACTAAAATAATTAAAACGAAATAAAGCAGTTGGAATATGCTCCAGTGTTTATTAATGGGGAGAGAGTGTCCAGTTTCAAGTTCTTGGGCACATACATCTCAGAGGACATCACTTGGTCCACAAATATCATGGCATTGGTAAAGAAAGCGCAACAAAGACTGTTTTTCTTAAGGACATTGAGAAAAGCTTGCTTGCCTCAACAGATGCTGATTACTTTTTATCGGTATACTATAGAGAGCATCCTAACATATTGCATTTCTGTATGGTTTTCTTGTTGCATTAGAAGATATCTATAGGTCACGCTGTTTAGCAAAGGCTATTAGCATCTGTAAGGACTCTACTCATCCATGCCACCACATGTTTGAACCTCTGCCGTCTAGTTGGCGCTATAGGACATTTTATGCCCGTACTTCACGTTTGAGGAACAGTTTTATTCCCAGAGCCATTAATGCTCTGAATCAAGCTAATAAATTATTTTAGTGGTGAAATAGTGATTCAATAAGATTAGGGGGTATTGTTTTATAGTATTGTTTATTAAGTGTGTAATGTCTAATTGCATTTGGAATGCATTTGGAATTTTGTTGGTAGATACAATGAAAGTTGTATGCATACAATAACAATAAAGAAATTCAATTCAATAAACTAAAATAGACATAAAAATAAAAAAAATTCTAAAGGAGCACAACTAAATTAATGAAATAAGTCAAATTAAAGTGTAAACAAAATCTAATTTAAATTAATAAAAACTATTAACAGTATCAATGAAACTAAAGTAACACTGTACTGAAGTATTTTGTATTTTCAAATCTGATTTTATGTAAAAAAAAAATATATATAAAAATGTTATGGTGCAGTTCATATTGATTGCACTTCATTTGTCACACTGGAAATGGAAGGTTAAATCAAGCACATTGCATTTTAGGATGCAGTGTTTTCTGTTGCATACTGATAATTCATCTGAGTATTCCATTCCACTGTGCCTACTATACATATTACATGCTGCAAAATATTTTGAGAAGTATGGTTGTATGCTTCAGCAAACATTTTAGGAAATGTTCATGCCCTGTGTAAGCCTAGATAATGGACCGCATCTTCTTTTTCAACAGATCACAGTGTGACGCTGTTTCTGAATCTGCTGGCCTGTCTGGTGTATTTCACTGTCTCTACTCAGAATGGAGTGGACTTTGGACTCTCAATCCTCTGGTTTGTTTTGTTCACTCCTGTCGCCTTCCTCTGCTGGTACCGACCCGTATACAAAGCCTTTAAGTGAGTTAGTCTTGATATTTTGCATTGTGACATTATTTTCATGACATTCTCATGCCAGCCTCATTACAGTAATGACAAAAGTCACAACAGGTGAATAGCGAATTTAAGTAATACCGTAGAAATCACTATACTTCCCCAATCGATTAATCACAGTACTTTAAGACAACTGTTTTGTCTTACAATTGTTCTAAAATGCCGTTTAAAGGGCTAGTTCACCCAAAAATGACAATTCTGTCATTAATTACTCACCCTCATGTCATTCCAAACCCATGAGAACTTTGCTTATCTTCGGAACACAAATTAAGATATTTTTAATGAAATCCAAGAGCTCTCTGACCCTCCATTGACAGCAACGCAACTACCACGTTCAGGGCCCAGAAAGGAAGTAAGGACATTGTTAAACTAGTCCATGTGACATCAGTGGTACAACCTTAATTTTACGAAGCTACGAGAATAGTTTTTGTGTGCAAAAAAAAACAAAAATAAAGACTATTCAATCATTTCTTCTCTTCAATGTCAGTCTTCAACGAGCTGACAAATTATGTGTCAAAGACTGACAAATTATTGAATAAAGTTGTCATTTTTTTTGCACACAAAACTTTTCGTATTTTCGTAGCTTTTAAGGTTAAAATTAAGGGTGTACCACTGATGTCACATGGGCTATTTCTTGCCAGTTGCGTTGCTGTCTGTGGAGGATCAGAAGTCTCGTGGATTTCATCAAAAATATCTTAACGACACGAGGGTCAGTATAATTAATGACAGAATTTTCATTTTTGGCTGAACTAACCCTTTAAAGATTCAAACAAGGTATTATTATTTATCCAATATATCTGAACATTGGATAAAGCTAAAATCTTTTTAATTTTGTTGACATATTATAGGTAAAGGTTTTTACAGAATAAATATAGAATGAAATTTGGATATCTCTCTTTATCGCTTATAACAAAAATACTGTTAACAGCCAGAAAAAAAATCACCGTTTTTAGGATTAAATGTTATGTAAATCAGGTGAACAAATCCCTCTGTAAAAACCTTCAGGATGTATTTAGGAATAAAACAGCTTTGTGTAAGTGCTACTGAAGCAGAGATTTCTGGTTCAGTGCAAGATAAAAAAAAAACTTGCTTTGAGAAAACCTCTTTTGCAATCGAAAATAGATATGTACGTGTAATAAAATAAACACTTAATTGTGTATTTTGGATGCTTTTTTTCCACTAGTCTGAAACATGGCATGTTATGGAATCGGCATGAAAACCAACAATGGTTTTCATGAAAAACAATAAGTAATGTTACAGTGTAATCTTTGTAGTCCTGAAAGGTGCCTCAGTTATTTATATATATATATATATATATGAGAGAGAGAGAGACGTTTATTGATTTGACTTCTATGAGATCTCATCTGTTACTTTTTCTTTTGTTTGCATTGCAGATCTGACAGCTCCTTCAGTTTCTTCTTTTTCTTCTTCATTTTCTCATTCCAAGTAATAGTGTACATCATTCAGAGTGTTGGGATCCCCGGCTGGGGAAACAGGCGAGTTACTCCATCACTGATGCTCTTTTAAGTGTGTTTTGAATTTGAGTCTTTGGGTGTACTTCCTCTCTGCATGTTTCTTTGACAGAGCTCCACTTCATAATCTGCTGGTGTTCATTTTCTGGGGTCTCTCTGTGAGTGTGGGCTCTCTTTTCCATTTTCCATGAACCTCCTCATGGTCCTATTTGTTTTTTTTCTGGTGAAACATCCTGTACTCTTCTCAGCAATGTGCCTTTTTCATTTACAGTTTTATACCGTTAATATTCTACAAATCTCTAACCCATTATTAAACTTTGACAGTCCTATCCAGCACAGTTTGCGCTAAGAACATGAATAATAGCTCAATTTTTTTGCTTGTTGACTTCCTAAATCATTTTACTTTCTGCTCTTCTAAGTTCATTATATTTCAGTTTTGCGGTGGATGTGAGTTTGTTTGAAAGTGTCTGCTGAAAGCATTAATGTGATGTAATGATTGTTTCACAGTGGCTGGATCACAGCCATCTCTGTGCTCAAGGTTAGCATAGCCGTATCAGTCTTCATGATGGTGGTTGCTGGATTATTCACTGTCAATGCTGTGCTGTCTGTTATCTTACTGAAAACGGTAAGTTTGTGCATATGTGAACATGTGGTTGTTCTTGCACTTGCATACATCATTGTGTAAAATTTGTTTAGAGTTTCTCTTTATCTGTCGGTTTTTACACATATTAAAAGTATTCATTTGTACCAATTTGGTACTAATATGTGGGTCAAAGATGAAAACGAGTTTTCAAGCATCAAAACAAAAGTTTAATAGAGCTTTTTTTGTACATTAGAATGTGTGCGGATTAATTATATTTTTGCAGATCATACATTTTTACCATGATTAACAGAAAACACCCACTAAAATGTCATTTAGTGTGACAACAGTTCATATAACACAAAATCTTGTCAGGCATATTTAGAACCAGAATCATTAGTTGTCATTAAAAGACTATGTATAAGGATCACAGCACAGCCCACAGAAACTAATTAAGTGTGATTTTAAATCTTTACCAGTCTTTGCCACTATCCTTCAAACCACTAGGTCTTACCCATTTGTCAGCAAGATTTTTTTTACATCATTTAAAATATAATAAAATTTAGTATGATCATTTTTATATATTTTAATAAGTACAGGTCAGAATAAGTATATTGTTTCATTTGTACAAAAAAATGCCTGTTACGCTGAATGATGTTGGAATATTATTTCACCCATATTTTTACATTTTATTTTCATAAAAGTTAGACATTTTACTGTTATTAATATGCTTTTTACAGGTTTGTACATAAAATCACTTTTGTAAATAAATTTTATGCGGACACCGAAATGGGATGTCTATATATACTTATATGTACCTTTAAGGTACTACTTTGCATCCTTTAGGGATAAAAAAAAAAGATACAAAGGTATACGTTTTGAAAGGGTAACAGCCCCAGTGACAGCTTTTAAACCTTTTTTCTGAGAGTGTATTTATATTGTTCATTACTAATAATGTACTTTTTGTTCAAAACTCCAGTTTGGGACTTGTGCACTGACTTCCACTGTGTTTTCAGGTTCACTCCATGTACAGACACACGGGTGCAAGCTTCCAGAAGGCACAGGAAGAGTTTTCTCAGGGGGTCGTCACTAACCGGACCTTCCAGTCTGCTGCTGCCACAGCTGCATCTTCAGCCGTACAGGGAGCCTTTCAGTAACAGACACAGACACTGTTAAAGACTGTCATTAAGTTCTGCACATAAACTTCCATCGAGCAATCCAAAAAACCTATTGAGGAAGGACAATCTGTATTTGAGGCATCACAAAGCTCATGTTTTTTTTCTGCTGCAATACATTCTTTCGGTTACTGAAAATATTTTGAGGTGAAAAATTACCTGGCTGTTGATTGGTGAGGCACTTTAGAAGATGACATGGGTTCTGTCTGAATACAGGCTGTCTTTTCTTTCTGTATTCCTCATGTAATGAAGGTAATATTTAGAGATGGTTTTATAAGTTATATTAAGTTAAAGTGTTTCACAGGCACTATTTACTTGCTTTATGTAATGTTACAACATTGTTACAGCATAGTCCAAATTCCAGTCCATCCAAATTATCTAGTGTCTAGTTTTGTCCCTGCTATATGTATTTAGAAATGTTTTGTTACAAGTTCAATTATTCTACACTTTGATTTAGTCTTTAAACTCCAACTAAATGTGTTGTATGTCAGCTGATGTCAACCGTTCCCCAGCAAGAAACGTATATTTACCTGTCTTTAGAATGAACCGTAGTACTGTTGTTGTGAAAAAATGTGCTGTTATCAGTTTGTTACAGTCTTGTTACATGCTCAAACTGAAGTGATGATTTTGCAGTGTTCTCAATTATGAACAAAATATGTATATATTTATAAATTAAGCAGATCTTATTTTACTGTGGTTGATTTGGGTGGGCTGCTCAAATATTATTATTGTTAAATAAACATTCTGATTAATACTTTGTCGCCATTAGTTTGATTATTTAAGTGGGGGTCATAGTATGAATATCAAATTGTCTTAGAATGTCTATTAGAATTCCTTTAGGATTGTTTTTTTGTACAAATATTTTTTTTTTTTTTTTGTGGCTTATCAAAACAAACAAACATTGTTATAACCACACATTTTGTTACCTGATGATTTTGCCTCTTATATTGAAGGTCTAATACTAATATTCATCCTTTTACAGAACGCCATGTACTGTATTCGCCAGCACTAGTTTCGTTTCTTATGATCATGTGATCACGTCGTTCCAAAAACGCCAATCACATTTCTACAGTCCGTCAAAAAGCCAATCGTAGCTTTCTTTGGGCGGAGTGTTTAAAGACAAGTGTAGTTCACAATTGCTGTGCCGAGTCTGTGCAAAGTTTACAACTGAAACAAAATGCTGGAAAGCAAAATAATACATTTGACAGTGCGCGATGTAAGGTTTCCTACGTCACTGGAGCAACATGGATCGGATGCAATGGTGCGTAGCCTTATAATTCACTTCTATATAGTGATTATTTCGGAGTTATTGGATGCACCAACAATAATGCATGCATTAAATGTGATTGAATCGCAGCACGCCGATCCAGATTACTCTGTCGCATATGTTGTTCTCGAGACGGACTCGGCTGCTGCACTGAAGGGTTATGGGTTGACTTTTACTGTAGGAAGAGGGACGGAAATCGGTGAGATTCATAAATCTAACAATTTTACAAATATGTCATATGACCATGTCGTGCGAGTGGATTCTATGGGTCCTATGATTTCAATAACAATACAAGACTGACACCTTGTGGTGAAATAGATTTCTATTATTCTATAGTAACTTATAGACCCTTTTTCTAGTTTTGTTAGCTTGTTTTTTAACAATGACTGGAGAAAATCCGATTTTACCTGCATATGTAAGGTCACTCACTGTCCGGGACCGCGACTGTTATTTGAAAAAGTTAACTTTAATAGATGAAACCGGAACTGAGTGAAAAAAGTGAAACATTCAATGTGATGGATATATTATTTGAAGATGTATGTAATGTCTACATAGTTATTTCTCCTGTAAATGATAGTTTACAGTGACTTTACCTATCTGTACATTACTTTACATACAGTACATTTAAAGATGTGATTATTTTCTAGAAATAAAAATTCCAAAAACTGCTAATTTGGAACTTTGTGTATCTGATTATTCTTTCTTACCAAGTTAAACTTAATTGGCCATGGTTAGACAGTGATCCAAAGTACACTTCAAAATCAACTTTAAAATGGTTCACTGACCACAGAATGAAGGTTTAGCTTTGGTAACCACAGTCCCTTGGCCATAGTCCCTTTAAGAATATTGTTATTGATTAAAAGTTAGATTTATGTGAATATTTTGAACGAAAAGCTCGTATTTAACAAGTGTGTCAGTATTAGTGGAAGGTGCTGTACTACATCTGAATTATAAAAGCAATCACCCGCTTTGCTAGATATCAGTATCAGCCATTAAAACAGCATATTGGTCAGTTATTATCAAAACTCTGCTTGTATTGGAATATATATTCCCAGATAAAGCTACGTAACCAGACGACATAACCAGACCAAACCACTTGGTTGAGTGATGCGTTGGTGTTGCACAAGAATCTACATAAATCATCAAATCTTGGAAAATATCTTGAAATTCTTTTTCGACAGGAGTGCAAACTAGTTTATACTAAGCTAGATCATTGTCTGTTTATGTCTAGTGGTATGTGCAGTTAAAGCCTTATCTACTTTGGTGGTCGGGAAGACTTTGAAGGAGATAGTCAGTGACTTCAGAGGCTTCTACAGACTCCTGAGCAGTGATGGTCAGATGAGATGGGTAAGTATCACAACATAAGCACAGGTACTTTCAAAACATCACTTACAGTTTAATGAACAGATGAACTTACTGATAGATTGGACCAGAAAAAGGAGTAATACAGCTGGCGACAGCAGCCATTCTGAATGCTGTCTGGGATTTATGGGCGCGAGTGGAGGGCAAGGTGAGAAACAAACCCTTGAAGACAAATTCTTTGCATGCTGAATCAATTTGAACAAATACTCTAAGAACGAATAAGTACAGGATATCATTAAAGGCCAGAATGAATATGTTTTGCAGCCCCTGTGGAAGCTACTTGTTGACATGGTGAGTATTCACTTTTAAAATGGTCTTTTAGGTGCTTACATGATGGCAATTAAGAATTAAAACAAAGCAATATTACTTAAAGTTTTTACTTAATTGTGACAAACTTTATTTCCATATTTTGACATGTTTCTGAGTAAGACCGGTAACATGTATTAAGAAAACAAACACGGTCAATTTTGATTTTAGACGGACTTTTATATGGGTCACCGTAAATCAAGAAGACCTTTAAATGCTTTTAAATGGGTTGATTGTTTAGCATTATGCTTATTTTTCTGTATATTTATGAATCCTCTGCCTAGGATCCTGCAAAATTGATCAGCTGTATTGATTTCAGATATATCACCGATGCACTGACTGAGCAGGAAGCTTTAGGTGAGGTCAAGGAAGCATTGTCATTTAATGAGCTATTATATTCATATAATGCATTTTTCACATCTCTTTCTTTTAGATATATTGGTAAAAGCAAAAACGGGGCAGAAAAGTAGAGGTAAGATCAGTTTATAGACTATAAGACCATAAACAGTGTTAAAGATTTATATCTTTCACAAAGTTCCCTTTGATCACAGATGAATATTCATACACTACTATTCAAAAGTTTGGAGTCAGTAAATTTTTTTAAAAGAAATTAAACGTTTTATTCTCAAGGATGCAAAGATTTTACACTGTTAAAAAAATCTCCCAAAGAATCCTTTCAAAATCCAAAGACATCTTTCAAAATACTAACTCCAAATTTTTTTAACTGTAGTTTACGGTATGTTGAGAAAAAGGTATTTATTCTTTTGACTGTTTAAATGTGTGGGTTTTTTTTAATACAAATGCACCAATAGTGAAAATAAGAGTGGAGAAAGTAGATTTCATACTGCTATGCAATTGTTAATCCAGCCGTGTTCTTTGTGATGGGCACTAATGGCTTTAATCATGCACATTAAATAATAGGTGTGCACACATCCAAAACCAGAATTAGGCTCAGGTGCAGTACAACAAAATAACAATAAACCAATAAAGACAGATGACCACACACTGTTTTGTAAATAAAACTTTTTGAGCTGTAATTTCAGTGTGCAGACATCCATCTTTTTTCACTAATAACTTTACACGTCTGCAGAGGAGCAGGTGTTAAAGGAAGGCTATCCTGCCTACACCACTTCTTGTGCCTGGCTGGGATACACTGACCAACAACTAACCCAGGTATGTCTGTTTATTGGTTTCTATTGTAATCATACTTAGACCAGGATTATTTACTTGTGATGTTTTGCTCTGTATAGCTCTGCACTGAAGCTCTTGCCCAAGGATGGGCTAAATTTAAAGTGAAGGTTGGGGCTGATTTGCAGGATGACATCCGTAGATGCAGCCTTATCCGGAAGCTGATTGGACCAAATAACACCCTGGTGATTCAAATTCAACCATGTATACTTGCAAAAAAATGTTTTTACGTATTTCAGACTTGTCTCATTTAACTTCAGTTAAAGATTGGTCCAAACTAATAATAGAAGGTTACATTTGGCACTGGCAGGAGAGTTTACAAATCCTTATATCTGTCAGATGATTGATGCCAACCAACGATGGGATGTTAATGAAGCGATTACATGGGTAACCAAGCTGGCAGAGTTTCAGCCTCTATGGATTGAGGAACCCACATGTCCTGATGATATTTTAGGTCATGCTTCCATCTCTAAGGTAAACAGGTTCATTATGTTCGTTATTAAAGTAATAGTTCACCCAAAAATGAAAATTCTGTCATTAATTACTCCCCTTCATGACGTTCCAAACCTGTAAGACCTTTGTTCACCTTCGGAACACAAATGAAGATATTTTTGATGATTCCGAGAGCTTTCTGACCCTTCGTAGACAGCAACACAACTGAAACGTTCAAGGCCCAGAAAGGTAGTAAGGACATTGTTAAAATAGTCCATGTGACATCAACCTTAATTTTATTAAGCTACGAGAATACTTTTTGTGCGCAAAGAAAACAAAAATAATGACGGTGAATGAATGTCTTACGGGTTTGGAACATCATGAGGGTGAGTAATTAATGACAGAATTTTCATTTTTGGGTGAACTAACCCTTTAAACCATGTTATTCAGGGTTTGAGGGTTTTTGTCTTGTTTTTAGGCACTTGCACCCTTGGGTATTGGAGTCGCCACTGGAGAGCAGGTGAGAGTTTTTAAAACGTTGTATAAACACCGCATCATAAGAGGCCCTACTACTTTATATGTCCCACTATTTTTACTGTTTAACTGTTATTAAACTCTGCTATGTTCTGGTATCTGTCAGTGCTGTTTTAAAGGGAGTTCACTCAAAACTGAAAAGTCACCCTGATGTTGTTCCAAACTTGTATGAATTTCTTTCTTCAGCGAACACAAAAGACTTTTAAGGAAGTAGGGATCTAAACTATTGTTCATTGTATGGGGGAAAAAAAGATATTTTTCAGATATCGGTTTAGAAAAAAAGTCTTACAGGTTTGGAATGACGTGAGGGTAAGTAAATGATCACAGAATTTGTAGTTTTTCTATCACTATCACTTTTGTTAATTTTCAGATACCATACTGTGCTTGTTTGCAGTGCCATAACAGAGTGATGTTTAAGCAGTTTCTCCAGGCCTCAGCTCTACAGTTTGTTCAGATTGACAGTTGTAGGGTGGGCAGTGTGAATGAAAACCTTGCCATCATACTCATGGCTGCCAAGTTTAATGGTAAATCAAATGTTTATATTATCAGCAAATCTCTGCTTTGAATGATTATTTACCTATCGAGATTGCTGTGTAATTCAAAATCATGTACTGTACAGTATCTTGTTTTTCTTTGCAGTTCCTGTGTGTCCTCATGCCGGGGGTGTGGGACTGTGTGAGCTTGTTCAGCACCTTATTTTATTTGACTACATTTCAGTGTCTGCTAGTTTAAATAACAGGTACAGTATGTGTTTTGAACAAATAATTCTGTGTGTTTGATGCATACTAAAAGAAATACTGTAGTTCACCTAAAACTGATGCTGTCATTTACACACCCTCATCATATTGCTCCAAGTCCCTGTATTATATTCTTCTATTGTGGAATAGAGAGATTTTTCTGATTTTTTGTCTTTAAAACAAAAATCAATGGGTACTAGGAGTATTGAGCTTCAAAATGCACCATAAAATTATTGTTAAAGTAGTCTATAAAAGCACATGACTTGTGTTGTATATTCCAAGTCCCTTTTCTAAGTGTGGGTAGTAGACAGAGACAAAATACTTTCAAAATTGACTTGTGGATTGTGACTAAACTAGCCGACTAATCAGCCTTAAGCAATTCCTATATACTTTGTCTGGCTTTGAGTTCAGCATATCCCAATCAGATTTTTGTATATGTAAAAGTTTATAAACTAGTGAACGTCATCCATCAGCTAGACGGTTACTGGACAACTAGCTATGTCCCTTCACTACACGAAGTCAGTTAACTAGGCAGTCATATTCAGAACACCCCCTCAGCAATATTTGCCAATGGCAACTAGACTTCAACAAGAATATAGAACATGAAAAACAGATATCTATGTTTATTGAAATTGTGTATATAAAATAATGGAAAATAACTACTTCTGTTGAGTAGACGATTTGTGAATTGACCAGGGAAGCCCGAAGTGAAGATTTTCAAGTAAATTTTTAGAGTACTTTCAGTTTTGGGTGAACAGTTCCTTTAAATGTTAAACATGGATTGTTTAACCCAGATAATTTCATTGTGTGTTTTGAAGGATGTGTGAGTATGTGGATCACCTTCATGAACATTTTAAAAGCCCCACCATCATCAGAAATGCCCACTACATACCACCAAAGGTAAGTTAAAAAATAAATATAATAAACACAAGGGATATACAGCGTTCTGTTGCTGCACTATGAACAGTTGTTTAGGGACTTTTGTCAATAAAATGTTGTAGCATCCCAAAATAATAAGAATGAATGGACATTTTGGTGAATCACTGACAAATAATGCACACCTGAGGCTGCATCATAAAGTATTATTTTTTTAATAATTTAATGGTTTGGAGTCAATTGTTTCACTTATACCACAGTTAACACCTTTTTTTGAAGTGTTTGTCCTTAAAACACTCTTGTGTGTGGAACTAGTTTATATTTGTTTGCTTGGTCTTTGTGGGTTTTGGTCACTCATCTATTATAGAGAACTGGATTGCTCATGACATCATAAAAGTGAAGCCACCGTGCCGCCATATTGGTATTCTCTAGTATACCCAAACATTCTATTGAATTACAGTTTTTCACAATTTTTGAAACCTTCATTCATTTTCTCACAGCATTAAACACAAAGCCAAATCTTCAAACTAAATTCACAAAACCCAGTCCAAAACAATTTTACCTGTACTCAAAACAAACAGTACTTTCAGATCATACACACAGCCAGTCAATATATAAACACTACAGATCATTCATTAAACACTACATAAAAAACAGAGAACACAGCATCCAGTGCATATAGTTTCAGGAAAAAAATATACTGTATACAGAAAACTAATTTTGCGGTTACGTAGAAAAATATATATATATATACTGTATAAATTGTAAATTGAATATTGTATAGGATTGGATGTCTGTGTACTCAACACTGTAAAAATACATAATCCAAATGCAAAATCCCAAAAGGTCAAAGTAATCTCTAAATGAAAAGCATGTTACAGTACAGTCAAAAAAGTTGTGCAACTGCAAAATCAAAGTCAGTGAGAGATTCATTCTGCCTCAGCATCACAGCTTGGTGTTGAGTCCATCACAGGCAACACTGTCTCTTGCCAGGTGAAGGAAAAACCCTCTGGTGTGCTAGATCCAGCCTTGACAGGACTCCACACCTTGCTCTTTCTTATCCTCATTCTCATTATCCACATACTCTTCCTCCTCTCCTTCTCAGATTGTTTCAGACCATTGTTGGCACTATGACTTGTTGAAACTGTGGTTTAGAACGCAATGAGCAATCCAGTCATTATACAGATCAGTGTTTTTTTGTTTTTTTTTTGGCTGTGGTAGGCTTAAAATAGCTGGAATAATTTTGTGAATTGATATGTAACTATAATGTGATCATCAATCTAATACTTTTTTTTTTTTTTTTGCATAATCATAATATGCTTTTGTATTTATTATATTATGAACACTGTGGTGACTAATGAATGAATTCAGGGTGGTAAATTAATTCTACTATAACTGCACTTAAAACTGCGCAAATATTTGTGCTTAATTGTCATTAAAATCACAATATCACAGTGCTATATATATATATATATATATATAAGTGTGTGTGTGTGTAAATGAAAAACAGAATAAATAGCTCCATTCAGAGAAACAGTAGAGGATATCAGCATTTTGTGGCATTATCATCGTGTTTTTACATCTTCAGGACCCTGGATACTCTTGTGAAATGCTGGAAGAGTCTGTGCAAAAGCACCAGTATCCTCAGGGTGAAGTTTGGAGAGCCATTGAGCAGCATGGGAAACAGTAAAAATGAACACATACTGTATGTGCTACTGACTGTGATGGAAATTACTACTTCCATGACTAAACTTGAAGTTCTGTCAGATTGTCTTGATTGAGTTGATTGCCAGTGCAAAGGAATGAGAAGGATAAATGGATAATGAAATGTTTAAAAGAGTGCAACTGAATATAGAAATTTGTATGATTCCTTTATAAGTTTGATTCATTTATATTTTAATGTTCTTAAAAGATAAATTCTTATGTGGCAGTTTGAAATGATGAAAAGAGGGAAATGGAACGAGTGTATGCTGAAACTACTGCTGTCTTGATTTACAAATCCAGACTTGGGAAGTGACTAACAATGGGGAATTTTATTTGCTTATTACATTTATTTTATTTTTTTTTAATTGTTTACACACTAAGAACAGTATTTGCGGCACACTCAGTGAAACCATTCACTCCTTTACTGAATCTTCAGACCAAGTCTGCAAAACTGCATGCACATTATCTGCTTTACATTCAATTTGCAAATGTGAAATAAACTTTTTGCAAAACATTAAATACAGCTCTCTGAATCAGACACATTCAAAACGATCAGCTCTTGGGTTTCATTTGGGAATCACTGCCATTTAAATGCCACACTTATTTATGATTACACCCAGTGGTCATGTGTGGAAAACATTTATACATATATTGTTCACTTAGAACAAAAAACTCACTGTTTTATGAAAGAACTAAATTACATTTACCCCCTTGCATTTCTTTTTATAGTGTAAATTCAAATGTTCATAGTGTAATTTCCATTATTTCTATTACATTTTATACAATACTGATACTTTATACAAAGAGTGTCATTATACAACTCAAGTCAGTTCAGTTTTGTATTAGTTCACCTCAGTAACTAAAGTTCATCAACTGTGCATGCATACAGTACTGTGTATGCAGTGTATTTTTGCATATACATGTATGTGTGTGTGTGAGTGGTATGACAAACTCGTGCACGCCACTGCACTCTGAACAAGCAAAAGTAGTGTTTTACATTTGTCATATTTTGGCGTGTATATGGCTAATCATTTGATGTTTGTGTTTAGAGTTACTGTGCAAAAACAAAATTTTTATAAGACTTAAAATAGTTTTGAAAGAAGTGTTTGCTTTTGCAAGAGATGCATAATGTTTTGCATGCTGTGTGCATGGTTTTGTGGAGTTTAGGAGCCATAGTTTCAGAAAGCATGTGTAAGCAATTGTAAAAAAAACTTTAATAGAGGGAATATACTTGGTAGAGTGGTGCGTGTAAACAATCAAATTGAAGAAAACATAACTTTTCTATTTTTATGTTTCTTAAATATTTTTGTAATTTTTTAGAGGTGCTGTTCTTTTTCTAAAGGTACTCTTGTTAATAAACATTAATGAAAATTCACTTATACAGGCAAAGTACATCCCCTTTCCCCATTTGGAGGAACGTCTTACCGTCTCTTGGACTAGGAGAAATTTTGTGAAATTCACACTCAGACTCAAGAGCTACTTGTAGAGACCTTGTTGCTCCCTGGGGTTCTTCAAAACTTCCTGAAGCATGTTGTGCTCTGCTCTTAAATGAATTTGGTGGAATAGCCTGGCTGGATTTTAATGGAATGGTGGATTTTAAATGGCTTGGAAATGCCCTTAAATTCCAAACTTCTAAGCAGCTCTTTTTTGCTGTTTTAATATTGGCATGGTGGAACCATGTACTTCACTGCTTACAACCAAAGACAATTTGTTGATGTTTATACAGTATAAGGTGTAGATTTAATGATGTTCTGCCAATTTGGAGATCCTAGTAATTGGTGCACCTCCTTCTAATTTTAGGCATATGTAAGTCTTAGCTGTTTCAACTGAATTAAACTTGCACTGACTGATCTTAACATATATCGGTGCCTTAGTTTTGCCTCAAGATGCACACCAGTAATGTTTTTTTCCAAGCATATTTATAAAAAACATAAAACTTAAAAGACTTAAAAGTCTTAATTGAACTATGGCCTAATTCTGGCTTAGTCTAAGCCCTGTCTGTGAAACCGGGCCATAGTGATGCAGTGATTTCCTTTTTTCACAAGAAATGGACATGACAAGTGTCATTGTTCAATTATATTGGTAGTAAACCTATTAATGTTGGTGAAATGCTGATCCAATATGATAACTGATTATAGTTACTTAGATATACACTGTAAAAATGATTGTTTGACATAAAACAAAGATTAGCGGAGTATGTTTTATAAGAAAATACTATTTAATACTTCTACTTTAATTCAGTGTGCTCAGTTGCATTGTAATTATTTGTGAAATTTACAAGCAATTTCTGAGCAAAAATTGTTTCACCACCACTATTTTATATCCCCAGTGTAGCTTGAGAAAAACGGACCCAGTTTTCACTATTTATTAATTTCAATAAAATGATGTACTGAAAATGAAAATGCCATATTTAGTACTCCATTGTGCATCAGAAAGCAATGTTTGTAGCCATTTCTAGATATTACCAGTCATCTACCAACATTCAGTTTTTAACAAATTCAAATTAAAAATGCGGTTACACTTTATTTTAAGGTGTTCTTGTTACAATTATATAAGTACTGAGTAATATTAATTAACAACATGTACTTACTATATGGTTAGGGTTACTTGCATATAATTATGCATAATTAATTAATAGTAACTACATGTAACAAGGACACCTTAAAATAAAGTGTTACCAAAATGACTAACATGAGCAGGTAATTAATTCTCATAAGGTTACACAGAATGGGTCATTTTTAACCATGGGGAGGCACTGTTTCTCTTTCTGAAAGAACTGTCTGCAGTTCAATGTTTCTTTTGAAGACTAAAAGGGCATTTGATGCAAGGAAATGCATGAACTCTTGGCAAGCCTTTTAATGATGAAGAATCAAAGCTTTGTGCTCAGACAGACCTCTTCATTTCATAAGCTACTTTGGGCAAAGAGAATGGAATCACATGCATAATTACTATCGTTACTGTCATCCATCAGATCTATTAAATTGAAGAGGTTTTAATGGGCTAGTTGGACTGAAGCACTGATCAAACGAAATAACTGAACATATGAAAGCAAACAAGTAAACACAGTCACAGTTACTGCCATGTGTCCAGCCATCAACCGGAGTCAACATATAGGTTCTATTTCAATTATTCAGGAGCAGTTAATAACCAACAGTTGTGTAAAAGGCCAGATGAGGTCTCCTATGATAACATGTACCCTGAAACATCCCATTCCTTTCTTCCTAAATTGGATTTTGAAGTAACTCACAATGCCCAGGGACAGATTAAATGAAAACTCACTCTTTTATATTCAAATCATATACTTATACTTAAATCATAGCCTATTCAGTGCTCAAATAACGGATTTCATTTGATATTTGATAAAAGTTCACATTAGTGAAAAAGCCTTAACACAGTCAAAACGCTAAGCAAGATGACCTTTACAGGAATGAGTCCAAAATGAGATGAAATGCTGTAGTTTGCTATAGTACATTACAGACACCAACATTTCTAGTCTCATAAAATTAGATTATTTTAGACTTTTTTTTTTTTTTTGCTTTCTAGCCTCAAGACTAAAGATATTCATTACTTATCTTCAATTGCAATGTTTTTTTGTTTTTTGGTCTCTGTGTGTGTTTTTGTTGGGTTAAAAAGTTACCCAAATCATTTCATTTACAAAAACTATTTAATAAGGAAGTACAAAAAATAAATGTGTTACAGAAGTGCAATATGAATAATATTTAATATGACAATGACACATTCTCCAAAATTAAACAATGTTCAATCCTATATGTAAACCAGAAAACATCTAGGTAACACTTTACAATAAAGTTCCATTTGTTAACATTAACTAAAAGGAAAAAACTTCTGTTGTATCTGTTACTATTATTTAATGGACCTGAGCTAGGATGAAAAACAATAACAGTCATATTTTTAACAACTAACATTAACAAAGATTAATAAATAGTGTAACAAATGTATTGCTCATTGCTGGTTAATGCATTTACTAATGTTAACTACAAGGATCTGATTGTAAAGTATTACCAGTGTCTACATAGTGGACAGTCCTGAAACATCAGCAAAGCACAGAATTACAAGCCTAAACAAACACTTAATGAAATGAACATTCATTACAAATGAATTACAAGTCTCAGTTCAACTTGTCACACAAAATATGTTGCATTTGTTCTTTGATGTTGATCAGTTGATCAGTAATGCAGCACAGGCCTCTTATCTGAATCATTAGAGCAAAACAACACAAACAAATGATGGACACTGCAGCTACATCACATGGTCCCTGGATGAACGAGTGATGAAAGTAAAGTAAGTGTCATGCAGAGATGAAAATATGCTACCGGCTTTCCTTTTTTCAGAGAATAGTTTTCATATAAAACCAACCAATGCTACCTGAAATGTGATAAAGCAAATCAAAACTTATAATTTAGTTTTGGTTTAGTTAGAGAGGGACTATACAGCACAGTTTATACAACAGTCTACAACACAAGGTACGGTCACATGTAGTTATTTGGCTAATTTTTGTGGGAGATATGCAGTTATTTAAATGGGAATCTGCACAATCTGGAGAAAAAGCACCCTACACGGATTTCTCTCGTTCTCAAGTTGGTCCACTGAAGTCGCTGTGATGACCAACAGAAATATAACCAAGAGAAAGCTTGGTTCAAAAGTGATTGTGTTAGCTGTGCTTCATATATCGCTACACTATTGACAATAGAAAACTGACCTTTTTTGTCTGTGAAATTTCACTTACATATTGCTAATGACTATGCCTTAAAGGTGCGTTCACATTTACTGCCGTTCAGTGATTTTTTTTGTGGGTGAAATCCAGTCATTTCAATAGGATTCCACGTGATCAGGAATTTTTGCCCACAAAACTTTGCCAAAATGTTGCAGATGTGTCCGCATCTTGAGACTGAATGCACAGTTAGTGGTCATGTATTATAAAAAGGCAAAAACAACCATACTAAACATTTACTTGGTGTAATATTTCATATACCTGACAAACATCTTGACAGTTTTTCTTTAAACTGACGTCTCGTTCTTTAAACGGTTGTATCTTACATTATACACTGGAAGCATACACTGACTGCATTAAAAAGAAATCCTTTAAGACATTAAGCTATTCTATATTGTATACATTTTGAAAAGTGGTACACTGAACTATTATTTTGTGTATATGTTTATTAATCCAAAGAGTAATACAGACATATAAAATTAAGGTACTATAAAAAGTGTTTATAGAATTCAAGTACCAGCCAACACTAGACTGACAGAGGAGCTTAGCGCTCGCTACCTTTAGCACCAGTTCATGTTGCAGCACCAGGTACTTCATTACTGGTTTTACATCTGATCTGCCATCAGCTTCAATAAATAGAGACATCTGCAACCTTTCAATTATGTGGAATTGCGCTCTAGCTTTGTGGTTATCTGTGGTTCAAATACTTGAACTGTTGAACTGCAATCCTAAATTCCTGACAGAGTTAAAAAGATATGATTATGAATATATTTGTTCCGTCAATTGCTAATCAGAAAAGAATGTTTAATTACTATAGTAGTCAATGCAGTGATGACGTACTGTATTTTTGTAGGTCAACCTGGAAATTAGCATCACCCTTAACAAAAAAGCAATAGGATTTTTCCATTGGCTTTTTTATTATCGCAGAAAACAAGCTCTGTTTTGATTCTTGTACAGGTTGTTTTTTCTTTGTCAGAAGTAAAAAGTTAAGTAGGCAATACAAAACTACTTTGCAGTCGCATGACTTCAGCATCACCACTGAGCTTCTGACAACAAAAATAAAATCCCTGAAAGTAGAACAGTTTGCAAGAGCGCAATTATAAACACGACAAGGCTGTGCAAGCGGGTTAATGAGTAGATGAGTTTTTCTGTTCGGTGTGATGACGTTTAATGTAGTCCCACTTAGCCTCTTGTTAGCAACCAACCTTTTCAAGACAAGTGAAAGTAAAATCACAAGTGGGTTTTACTGATGTATTTTATGCCATTGAATAAAAGATGAAAATATCATGTGCTTCTATTAACCACGGACCTTATTTCAGGAATTTATTAAAAATACATATAATAAACCCATTGAATTTGTGACAATGTAACTGGAAGAGCTCTACATGTTAAAAATCATTATCCCTGCATCAGTCTATAGTGAGATGGCAAGATGGTCCACTCTACCTGATTTACTACCACTTATCTGAGATGATGGGCGGAAATAAGCACCACTTACTGTATGTGTTAAAGGATGTAGGGACAAAGTAGCTCCCTGATGAACTGTTGGTCAATGGCAACAGCTTAACCAGACCAGACGAAAGTCTGTCCAACAATGGATTGGTCCATAGCTGCTTTGAGGATTTGTGTGTAATATTCTTGTGTTCCCTGGCTTACAACAGTCATTCTGCAATCCCCCTGCATCTCAGCGACTTGCAGTACGATCATTGCCCCGTGATGGCAGCCCGCAGGTCTTGCAGCACTTTGTGCGGACCGAAGGCACTTGACATCGGCCGAGCCACTGGAGGGTCTGACAGAAGCGTAATGTCAAATGGTCCCGTAAACACAACTGACCTGAAAGACACAGACAGAGAACAAACAGCAGTTAGGACAGCTCTAGAGGGGTGAGACATACATGCACTAGTGCATTCACACATTTCCCTCAAGCCAGGCAACACATTACAGCAACATAGACACCTCAAGAGTAGCGATAACAAATAACACTCACCACTGATGCTGTGAATGCCTGAAATAAAATCAAGTTGACTACATATACCAAAAAACATGAAAAGTATAATGGCTGCACAACAAAACTTAATTAAGGGTCACGTTCAACAAATATCATTTTCTCATTTCCGGGGTTCTCAGAAGTGGAAGTCATCATTAGTTAACAGAAACTATACTGTCATTGCTTTCCCACTTGACCTAATAGCAAAAGGAAAAAATCCACAATAGCATTTCTATGACTCTAAAAGAGGAAAAAAAATTGAGATTGATTGGACAGAAGAGAGAAAGATGTCAAATTTGGCATCATTCCCTCAGCTGTTGTATTAGAAACACTCACGCTGACATTGTCTCACGAACCATTTTTTGTAATTTAATGCCAAGGTAATAAAACACAAAGTATGCCCCCGGTTTCACAGACGAGGCTTAAGCCTAGTCCTAGACTAAAATGTAAGTTTGAGCAGTTTCAACTGAAAGAAACTTGCACTGACTGATCTAAAAATGTATCAGTGCTTTTATTTTGTCTCAAAAAGCACACCTTCCTGTGTCTTCCTGTCCTGTCTACCCCCATTGTCATGTATGTTGTGTATGTATGGACAGGTTGATGGCTAATTTCGCTGGTACTTGTGACTAGTGACAATAAAGGGCTACTACTACTACTACTACTACTACCAGTAATGTTTTTTTCTAAGCACGTTTATGAAAATTAATTTCATGTCCTAATTGAACTATGGCCTAATCCTGGCTTAGTCTAAGCCTTGTCTGTGAAACCGGGCCATAGTGTGATAAATGTACATTACATTTATAAAAATTTTAATTTACAAACATTGGTAGATTTATTTAAACGTCATCACAGTCAGTGAAAAGGGTTGATTACTAATTAAAAAATGTCAGTTGATAAAATACACAAGCCAAAATACCATTACGAGAACATAATTTGTCCTCTGTTTGCTCAAAAGGTTAAAAGAACGAATAATTTTAAGAAAATATCGTCAAGCAGAGCAGTTTAGGACATTGGTCATTAAAAGTGTAGTCATATTAATTTCAGACATCACAGACTGTCAAATTTAAATAGAATTCCTTTTATCTTGGTTATCTATAATGAACTGCCAGTAGCACACATGAACGTTTGGTCAGAATTTTGAAGCAGTTAAAAAAATTTAATAATAAAATAATAGTTAAAAAAAAAAAAAAATTTAAATGTTGCATTATCTAGGTTCTTTTGACCAGCATTTTAATTTCTGAGTCTTTTAAAGCAAAAGTGCATAGTTTTTTCCCTCTAAAGATATATGTGAAAATTGAAGCTCTTCAGTAACATTGGGTTATAAAACAGATTGTGTTTAGTCACTTTCTAGGAATTTGTTATAAAAACCCCATGAAATGCTGGGTGGGGGGAAGGTAAGATTGGATGAAAGTGAGCATGCTGATGGATTTGGATCCCTTGAGCACTCTAGGTCCAGCACACTGACAATTCCTTTACACATTATGAATTCACTCCTGTTATTCAAGACTTTCCACAACAACGACTCCAACAGCAAGTCCTGAAATGAACCTCAGTACTATTTTGAATTGTCCTGCTATGCTAAGAGTGTGTGAAGAAAACCACCAGGCAATTCTTTATTGATCTACTGTAGAAATCATGTACAGTGCCTGTACCTCACAAACAGCTGTTTTGTTTATTTAAGCTTTTATATTTATTTATGAAAAAAATATTTCAAATGAGAAATTATTCAAAATATAAAAGATTAAATATTGCTTGGAATATAAAAAATGTTATATTTTGACACGTTAGCCACAAAATATCTCTGGTGTACCAGTTTTACCTTTTGTTGGGCATGTTTTTTAAAGCATTCAGCACGACGAGAAATATTTTCTCTCTGAATACCATTTAGAAGACATCATGTGTGCCAGTAAAAGGCTGATTAAAAGCATGCTCTAAATGCCTCATTTTTAGCCTTGTTTGAAATACCGATAAGACCAAAAGCCCTTAGAGCAAAGACCAAAAAAGACCAACACGAAGCAAAGTGTTGTAGACAGTTCTACTAAATGAATTTTCAGGGCATTTCCACTGGATAGACCTCTAACAGAAGGAGTCATTCATGTCTGGTCACGATACCATCTCTTCATGCTGCTAGATCACACAGTGTGTTGACATCAGTGGGGTCAGGGGCCCCAGCTGCAGTGGGATCACACGCTGCACCCCCTCACCAAAACCCCAGCAGACCCTTTCCTTCCCACACTGCCACTCTGTTCACAGGCACATAGTGGGACGAGTGACGCTGTGTGACCGATGTCCCAATTACTTTTCTACTTTATCAGAAATCTCCAAAAGCCTCATGTATAAACATAGCCTTCTCACAAAACACACACTGAAAGCTTGTTTCTATGCTCACAATGCATTTAAAAAAAAAGAAAAAAAAAGTGAATGCACATACATCATAAGTATTTATAAGATGTGGTCTTTGTCTTCAAGTAAAGCAACAAAAGTCGGTAACACTTTACAATAAGGTTCCATTTGTTAACATGAACCAACAATGAAAAATACTTCTACAGCATTTATTAATCTTAGTTAATGCTGATTCCAAAATTTACCAATATATTATTAAAATCAAAGTTGTATCTATTAATGTTATTTAATGGTCCTGAGCACCTGAACATGGTCTAACAATGAACAGCTGTTTTTTTTTAATTAACTAACGTTAACAAAGATTAATAAATACTGTAACAAATGTATTGTTCATTGTTAGTTAATGCATTAAATATAGTTAACAAATGAAACCTTATTGTAAAGTGTTACAATTAAGTCTTTTAAACAGCCATCTGATATCTTGAATGGGTTATGAAACATTTGCTTTGAACATTTTAACACAAATAGGTAAGTATTATTAGTTGTTACAATTATCCACGAGATGATACAACATTATACGTTTTTTTTATGAGGCATTATGCATACATTATAATGCATTAAGAATACCCTTGATGCATTACAAATGCAGGCTTCATGGAAAGTGGTACCTAATTGTTTTTTCACCAACTTTTTTCAGTGTAAACTAGGACTGAGAAAGTAGTTTTGCAGAGCTTTAGTTTTTCAGAACACTACAGAATTCACCATCTGCTTCAGAAAAGAACATTTATTACAAGCATGCGATCATTTTCTGCTTGTCAGCAGACCTTTGGTATGTAATTCAGTGCATATTCTGCATGTCACACAAGGCAGTTTATAAATAGTTGATTGTGCAGTAAAATAAAAGGTTAGGTTCTAATATACCTGCAAAGCATTTTCACTACATGTCCTAGTTTTTGCTTTTTCTCTGTTCACAAACACCTCATTACCAGCCTGTGAAAGCTGTCATGTCCTATCAGCTCAAAGAAAGTTAAAGCCCACAACACTTCACATGGTGCACAGTCTGTTCATCCATGACCCTGTCATTCACAGTTTATTCAGTCACTGGTTATGTGTGATTCACAGCACACTTACCATATTGACAATAAAAGTGAGTGCCAGTGCCATGTGAGGCTGCTACTAAAAAAACAGAGAATTAATGGACTAGACAGAACAGTAATGTTTTATTACAAAAAGAGGATAAATTAGGGCCTAATGATGGTTAATTTTATGAGTCACTTCATTCTACAGTAAGCATCTTGATCGATTAAACTGCAGTCTCATTGGAAGTACATCCTTTTTACACATAGCCTCATAAATGTATGCAAACATACAGTAAGAGTATTTTGCCATGATGATGAAAATGCCAGCTAGGCAGTGAAATTTGGCTGCACTTGTCATGGCTCAAAAAGAAAGAAAAAAAACTCCAAATAGGAGGCAGCTAAAATTGTTTTGATGATTGCTTTAGAAAAGGCAATAGCTGTTGTGTGCCTTTTTTCCCCTTTTGGTGCTCCAAAACTACTGTACGATGATGTAATTCTGCTTTGGGTGAGTTATAAGTGTGGCCTAAATCACCAGAAGCAAATGTGCTTTAGAGAGTGTTTATGAATCGTCTTTTCATGACTAAATAGCTATCCAATCAGTTAAAATGTATGGGTCCTAATTTGTAAGAAGTACAGTAGTTCTTAAATGTTACATCATATTGTGCAAAGTTGTTGGACAGGGTTAAGGAAGTTCAGGGATGCATGATTATGATAAAAATCATAATTGTCAGTCATTTACTTTAACACTGTGAACACTATTGTTCATTTTCTACTAATATATCCAGTATTAAAATACTTATTTTGCTTAGGGCCAAATTTTGAAAGTCTTTTATGCTCAAAGTAAGTATATTATACATATAACAATATTATAAGTAATATTGTAAGATATTATCATTTAAAATAATTGTTTATAGACTTTAAAATGATGTAATTTATTTCTGTGATGGCAAAGCTACACTATCAGCAGTGATTACAGTTATTACTCTTATTATTATCAGTGTTGAAAACATGTTCTGATGTTTAAAATTGTGAAAACCATGATACATTTTTTTCCATGATGAACAAAGTTCAAACAGAATTCATCTTAAAATCTTTTATATCAATATAAATGTCTTTTACTGTTAGTTTTGATTAATTTGATGTGTCCTTGGTGAATAAAAGTATTAATCTTCTCCCTCTTACTCTGAGGGTCTCTGCATAGACGAGAGCTTAACTGTACCATACAATCATGCTGTCCAATATTTTCAACTATACAGTATTTTAATTATGGTTTTTAATTATTTTTCAGATATAATCAGTGTTGTTAAGTATTCACAAGCATGAATGAACATTAACCTCTAATTACAACTCAATCATTGAAAAGCACAGTGTGAGATAATGAAAGACTTGCACATTCAATCACAAATACGCGCACACACGCACACACACACACGCTTCCTGTATTTACATGATTTATTCTAGACACAGCAGCAGACCAAATCCCGTGACCCACAGTGGCCTTCGGCAGGGAGAGGGCTCATTAATCCGGTCTGAACTCACCCCACCTCCCCAACATCCTGTAAGAGCAGTTTTAAACAATGTTGAGGAGCCTGAGTGATACAGGAAATGTAGTTTGTGTTTATTTTTGGTCACTCATTCAGTACTCAAACCAAATGAGCAGCAATTAGGCAACAAAAACTCAGAAGACATGAAGCTGTGGCAACTAAATGCCACAAAAACCACAATTTTTCAGTCAGGGATTTTCCCCAACCTTTAACATGAAATTTGAATTGGTTTATTTACTTAAATACAAGTTCCTCAATGTTGTTACATACAGTAGTTTATTTGGTAACATTTTATTTTAAGGTGTCCTTATTGCACCTGTTACTGTACATGTACTTACTATTATAATAACAATAATTTATGCATAATTACATGCAAATAACCCTAAGCCAAAACTTAACCTAACCCTAACCATATAGTACGTGCATGTAGTTAATTAATATTACTTAGCACCTAAATATATAATTACACTGTAACAAAGACACCTTAAAATAAACTGGTTATTCCATAGGTAAATACGCATGCCTTTGCAATCTTCCATTAAAATATTAATAATTTGCTCTGCTGCTAAAATGATTTTGATTTTTGTCTGGCCTTACCTATCACCTTAAAACTGATGTAATTTTTAGGGTGGTAAAATGCTTGTATATAGACAGAACAACCTATAAGAAAGAAAAAAAATCACAAACCAGATCTCTTTAATGTCCCTAATATTTCTCTTATTATATTTAACAGGAAGCAAACATCACAAATAATAATAATAAAAAAAAACCTCAAACTTTCTCTATAAAATTCTTCCGGAGCAAACAACCTAAACCATGTTATCCACATTAATTTTAGAGCTGTATAATCTCACTGTGTCATCAATTGTCTCCGTTATTATATTTTTTCCTGAGAAGTTGTGGGAGAAAATCTGTGAAAACAGGGAAACATTTGGGGACTTCATGGAAACATATTGAAACATTAAGCCTTTGAGACCTCTGAGAAATACTGTACATTTACATTTGTTTAGTAGACCGCTTACTTTAAGATGTACAGCAACACAGGGTTAACTTGTTATACAACAGCATTAAACTGTGCAAGTAGGTAACAGCTGACTTTAGCTGAAGTGGCATGAAAATCCACTTGTGATCTATTTGGACAATGCCAAAATAATTCATTCCAAACAGTTACACAAGACCTCTCTCAACATCCAAAACACTGTCAGGAGTGAGGGGATCGGAGTTGCAGCGTGCCTTGCCAAAAGAGGTTATTATCTGAGGCCAAAGGAAAAAACAATACTATTAATAGCCCTTTGGGATGTTATGATTTACAAATCTAGAGTGGAAAAGTCCACATTCAGAAAGCAACTCTTAATCAGAAAGCACCCAGGATGGAAAATCAGCGAAACTTCCCTTAGTATCACAAAAGACTGTGAAACACTCCAGCTGACACTATGACAGTTTGAGCCAAAAGAACCAGGTTTCTGGCAGTTGGTCAAGCAGCTGATTAATTCACAATCCAGCGCCAACAAACAAACTGAAACAAAGTGTTGCTAATAAAGGAGAGCCTCTTCAGAATAATGTTGATGTCAAGTATTGACTGTGAAAAGCCAGGAGCCTGGATCAAAGCCAGTGTCAACCAACCAAATGATTAAATAATGAGGACAAAGTGAAGCTGAGGCAGCCTTACATAGCTGATATTAGTCAGTTCTTGCAATTTTTTGTGTGCAGTGGGTGGGTGTAGAAAAAACTGACACCTGTTACATGGTGATACATAAAGTATGTTACATAAAGTAGCTTCATGACGAAAATATATTAGTCAAGAACACAACTATCCAACTGTCACGGAACGCTAAGAGAAGCGCCGTGAAAAGATGAGATCAGGGTCCAAATGCAGGTAAGGATCTTTAATAAAGAGACAAAGGCCAACACGG